>JAYESA010000006.1:226545032-226785032 GCA_036927795.1 Iris macrosiphon
AGTGCTTATGTTTACTATTGTCAAAGTAAAATACTTTGGTAAAAGCCTCAACATAGTCCCAATAAGTAAAATATATATTGATACCTTTATCTCTATGAACTAATTGTCTAGTTCTATTGGGATGAAGTCCCCAAGATTGAGGGGGTAATAATTTGTCGAATAATAATTTTGCTGTAATTAACATCACTGCGAAGATCATTGGTCTTCTGATGAAAATACTCGATTTCAACTGATTTAGTTGTCAGCAAAATTCTTTCATATATATTACGATCTTTTCCTTGGACTGGAAACATATTATTTTCCAGATATTTCTCTTTTAGCTTCCAAGGATCATCCATCATTGGGATGTCAGATTTTTCCAATAGAAGAATTTCTTCTGAATAATTATTCTGAGTAAAGATTGTCTCTACTTTGACTGCCTGCTTGTAAGAAACATTGGTTTCTTCAGGATCTTGAATCTGAATGCCTCTATTAGAGGTCCTTGCTTTACCAAGAAAAGTTTTCTTGGACTGATATCTGAACTCATTGGAGTCAGAATTCCTGGGTCCAGGAACCCAAGGGTTGCTTTCCCTTGTCCTTCCTATGCATGGTTCTGCAAAAATTCACGAGTTAAAAAGTCAGGAAGAGAATTATTAATTCCCTTAATATATTCAATATCAAATTCAAATATGGCTAATTCTTCTTGCCATCTAGCAAATATTTGCTTAGATGCTAAATTTTTAACATTCTTTTCTAAAACAGTTTTAGCAGAACTACAATCAATGCGTAATAAGAATTTTTTATTAAGCAAATCATCTTGAAATTTATGTATACATTGAATGATAGAATTTTTTTTTTCTTTATGGTAGAGTAATTACTCTGAGCATCATTCCATTTTCCTGAATGATATCTTACTACATTTCTTTATTAGTGGTAGGGTTTAATTGTTTTAATATACCACCATAACCCATATCACTAGCATCCGTTTCAACAATTTTAAACCATTCAGCATTGGCTAAATGTAAATAAGGTAAGTTTTTAACCTTTTATTTTATTATTTTTACTGCCTCCGTATGGGCATTAGTCCATGTAGTAGGATTTTTTTTTTAATCTTTAATACAAAATTTTTGTATCATGAGCAATATTCTTGTAAAATTCAGAAACATAATTTAATGCTCCAAGAAATCTTTGTAACTGTTTATTATCAGTTATTTCATTTGGAAATTTAGAAGCAAATTCAATACTTCTATCTATTGGATGTATTGTGTTATTAGTAATGTTATGTCCCAAAAATCGTATTTCTTGTTGAAATAACTTCATCTTTGGGGCAAAAATTACTAATCCATTCTTAATAGCTAGGTGTTTAAACACATTAAGATGTTTAAAGTGTTCTTCTATTATATTAGAGAAGATTAGTATATCATCTATGTAAGATAATATAAAATTAGAGTATTGAATGAATATTTCATTCATAATATTTTGAAATTCTGAAGGTGCATTCTTCAGACCAAATGGTATTACATTCCATTCGTAATGACCAAAAGGAACAGTAAAAGCAGTTTTATACTGATCTTTTTAATCAATTTGAATTTGCCAATAACCTGATTTTAGGTCGAATTTAGAATAAATTCTAGCTTTGACTACTCTATTAAGTAGATCCCTTTTATTAAGGATTGGATATCGAATCCATTTCAAAACCCTATTTAAAGGTTTGTAATTAATTACAAGTCTAGGTAATCCCCTTTCTTTTTCAGCGTTATTATTTACATAGAATGCCGTGCAACTCCATGGGGAGTATGATTTTCTAATTAACTTTTTATCCAATAATTCTTGGATTTCGTTTTTACATAATTCAAGATATTCTTGATTCATTTGACAGGGTCTTGCTTTTATCGGAATTTTCTTTTCATTAAAGGATTCTTCATAAGGAAGAGAAATAATATGTTGTTTTCTATTCCAGAAGGCATTCGAAAGATTACTACAAGTTTGTAGTTTAAAGTCTTCTTCGACTTGTTTAATTTTGTTCTGTATTTCCAATTATTTTAACTGCTGGGTAATATTTACCTGTGCAAGTTCTTCCTTTAAGAAATTAATCTGATTTTCTTTTAGATTAACTTCATTTAAAATTCTAACAATTGGATTAGTTATAAATTCAAAATTTATTCTTTTGCCTTTATAACTAGTTGTAATACCTTCTTTATTTATCTCATTGATTGGCATAAGTTTTTCTAGGAAAGAAGTTCCTAAAATAACATGCTGAGATATTTCCTTTACAACTATTAGATGTATAAGAATACAAATATCATTTTTACAGATGTTTACATCGGTAATTTTGTAAGGAGTAGTTAGTGCTTTATTATTAGCAGCACTAAGAGTTTGAGTAGTTCTCTCACAGTATTTTACTGGGACTACTCCCTCCTTGACACAATTTAAATCTGCACCACTATCCACTAGTGCAATTAAATTAGTTATATAATATTCATTATCTATGTGCAAATTTATTTTAATATACCATTTATGGGTAATAAATAAATCTATTTTTTGTAGAAAATTGTTCCTAACTTCTTCTTCTTGATCTATTTGTTCCAAATTCTCTCATTCTTTTTCTTGAAAGTGGGAAGAACTAGCAGAAGATTTACCAGTTTCAATTATTTTTGTTATATTTCTAGATATATTATCTAGTTCAAGTGTGTCCAATCTCTTCTGGATCTGCTGATCTTGAGACTTTAGATCTTTAATCTCAATTTTTAAAGTCTTTATTTCAGGCTGAAGATCCTGTATAGTAATAGGTTTCACTTGCCTACTCTTATATCTTGATATAACTTCAGCCATATTATAAGCTTCAGTAGGACTTTGCATAGGAGTAGTAGAACCTTCTATCTCTGCTCCAATAAAATCAATAATTTTATTTTTAATTATAGGATTAATATTATCATGTAATAAGGCTTCAATAATATCCTTATTCTCATCAAGAGTTAGGATATTAATTGACAATCCATTCATTTCTACTATAGATTTATAGTAGTTAACATCTTTATCTATAACACATTCGTTACATTGGCAATTCTCACTACATTCAATTTCGAAATTGTCCGTGGATTCATCATCAGATGAACTGTCTTCTTCATAGTCTGAATTAATCATTAATTTATAAAGAGTATTTCTCAGCTCTTCATCTTCAATTTCTTCAATTTTCTTTTTCGTGTAACATTTGTTAGCATAGTGACCTAATTTGCCACATTTGTAGCATTTAATAACTTTTTTTAGAAGATTTTTTCTTTCTAAAATTCTTACTATCCTTATGAGGAATAGTATTATTTTTTTTTGAAGGATATTTCCTTCTTTTATAAGGTTTCTTATTATAATCCTTATAATCTCTAACTTTTATTTTCCCCTTTGTATTAAGAGGTTTGAAAGTATCCATAGCAAACTGATCACAGAATTCTTCCAGTTGCTTTCTCTCAGGGAGTCTCTGAGTTTTCAATTGATGTCTTAGCTTTAAATTATTACATAAAGCTAAACCTTCTTCAATACATTTATTGATTAAATTACCATAAGTATAATTAGCATAATAAATTACTCCATTATTTTGATTCCTTAATCCTTGCCTAATTCTTTCAGCAAAAAGATTAGGAAGTCCATCAATAAATTTTGATTTCCAGTGAGCATTATTAGCATCACCAAGTAACATTACTCTACTCAAGAAGGTATCTTTATACCATCTAAAATGAGTAAGAGTGGGGCATCTAAGATTCTGTAGGAGAGTTCTTATTCTTCCTCCATGATAGGATACTCCTCCAGTAAAATGTTCCAAAATTATAATCATTAAGGTATAGACAGCATCTGTCTTAGTAAACTGAGTATTATTTACCGGATTAGTCTCGGTTTTGACAGCATTTATAATTTCTTGTCTTTGAGACTCTGTTAGACAATTATGCCACCAGCCTCGAAGAGTGCCAGTAAAACCACAAGTAATAAATTGTGCAGTTTTGTTACTATCATATTTTTTAGGAAAGGGTATTTTAGTCATTTAGAAATTAATTAAATATTGTGCATGTTAAATTTTTATTTATTGTATTATTTATTTAATATTAACATGTTAGATTTATTTTTGGACTTGTGTTAGTGGACCAACTAGTTTAGTTTAGACTCATGGACCAACATTTAATTCTAGTTAGAATTGAGCCCAATAATTAGAAGTCCAATTATTATGAGGATGATTAATTATGTAAAACCCTTTAGACTAGAAGCTTTCCTCCTTAATTAATTTTTTCATGAGAGGCCCCAAGGGGTATTTTAGACTTTACATAGTAGCTTGAGGGAGGGGACAAGTGAGGCCTATATAAAGGGGATGAAAAATTTCTCTCTCTTCATTTTTTATTCTAAATCTTGATCTAGAAATTTCCTCAACCAAATTCCTACCAAATTTCCACCCAATTATTTCCCAAATCACCATTGGAGGCTATTAGAGCATGGATCTACAAGGAGGAAGCATGGATCTACAAAGAGGAGCAAGGATCTACAAGTTGAAGGCTAATTTCATAAATTTTGGAGGTTTTATTGGGAATCCATCTTCCAATAAGTATAATTCAGTTTTTCCCCTTAAGTTAGGTTCTAAATATGAGATTTAACCATGGAAAATCAACCCATATGCATAGACTACCCATAGGTTTTGGTTTTGTGTTCATATGAGGCCTATTGAGAAAGTTATGGTGCTTTTTGTGTCAATTTTTGGGGAATTCCAAAATTGACATTTGTTGTGTGTCAATTGGTCCTATAGATCAATTTGGCATGTGCTTGTGTGTTTGGGACTAGTGTCATGTTCACAATTGGGTACGTGTAGGTCGTATCCCATCAATTTGGTGATATGTGTTAATTTGGAGATTTTCCCTCCGACACGGGACTTTGAGCATGTCATATTTTGACACGGACACGTAGATTTATATTTGACTCTTCGTATTGTTCATAAATAATATATATGACTTGTTCGTGTCCTTCGGGGTATGTTTGGATGTGTGGTGGACTCGTGTCGCATGCGTATCCTAAATCTAGTGGGATACGGGGTGATACGGTCCATGTATGTGCAATTTAATTATAGATCTAATTCTTTTGTGTTCTTATTTCATGGAGAAGTATAATTATATATATGTATATATATATAATATTGTGTATATATATTTATGTAATGTTGTGTCTTAGATCTATGTACCTATGCATATACTATATGTGTATATTTATTATGTAGCTATTTTTCTACATGTAGATATATATTTATAAGTGGTAGTATATGTATATATAATATAGTAGATATATTTATATGTGGTTATATATATAGTTATATTATATATTGTTATGTATTTATATAGTGTATGATTTTATATACGTATATATATATGTATAGTTATATATACATATTAATATGTATGTGTGTGTATGTTACTATATGGTATTTTATACAATTTACTATGTATAAGCGTATATATAGTTATATATATAGTTATATATATATATATTATATAAATATATATTGTGGGTTATATATATGTATTTAAATATATATTGTATAAATATATATTATGGGTTATATATATGTATTTAAATATATATTGTATAAATATATATATTGTGGATTATATGTATTTAAATATATATTGTATAAATATATTTTGTGGGTTATATATATGTATTTAAATATAAATTATATAAATATATATGGTGGGTTATATATATGTATTTAAATATATATATGGTAATTAATATATATATAAATATGTTCCTAATTGCTATTTGTATTATACTATATATGTATATATTTAGTTGTAGCACATAATATTATTGAGTAAGTTAGTATATTTTAGTTATCAATGGTTATGAGTATCTTTTATATATTATATATTTTTAGGTATGTATGTACGTATATATGTATTAATAGTTAGTATGTAGTTGGTAGTTAGTATTTATTCTATTAGTACATACTAGAGTTATATTGGATTGATATATGTAATTATTGTTGGGTAGTTAGTACATATATGAAGTTTTGGCAATTACCTTGAGATACCAAGGTAAGTATCAAGATATACCAAGATGTGAGTAGTAGGTATTGGCATAGTAATATGATAGTTGTAAACTAATTATGGGTTGGTATTAAGGTGACTAAAATAAGGTATATAGTATGGTATAAATACTAAATACATGGTAGTTTATAGTTATAGTTGGATAGTTAATATATATATACTAGAGTGACATTACCTTGAGATACCAAGGTAAATGCCAAGGTATTAAGGATATCCAAGGTATTGGGTTTGGGTATCAAGATAGAGGTTTACTATTGCGATACCAAGTTGGTTCAAAACCATGATATCTTTTAGCATTTGTAATTATGATTTATATATTTAATATTGTTTTATTATAGATATGTGATATTTACCTATTGTTTGCGTGTCATGAGATATGGTATTTTAGTATCCTAAGATGTAGCTTGTATGGCCTAGATTCATAGTGTGTGAGCCCAATATCTTTAAGTTAGACTCATGCAACCTAGAAATGGGTAGTTGACCATAGTTTCACTATAGTTGACCATAGTTGACTTAGAGTTGACCTAGTTTGACTTTTGACTTAGAATTGACTTGTTGATCTAGAAGTTGACTAGTTTAACTTCTTTTCTATCCAGAACCTTGTATTAATGCAATATTCCATATATAGGTCTGTGTGACACCAGTTCGAACAGTTTGACATTCATTGCTCTGGACCACAGGCGAGTACATTTCTCTGATTGTTTTCAATTCATAATATTGTATATATGTATGTTCTAGAATTGTATACATTGATTCCGACACAATGATTTCACGGACTGGTGCTATATGGATCCCGTCATGAGATGTTATTCCCTACCGTGTTCAGCGGGTACTCGTGTACATTGTATCTCATCGTGTATACTGGGTATTGATGTTACTTCGTGTTCACACACTGCTCGTGTTCAGTGTGCTTATTCGTGTACACCCACCGCTCGTGTTCGGTGGTTATGATATTCGTGTACACCCACTGCTCGTGACAGTGGTTATATTTTCGTGTTCGTAGCGTGTCGTGATTGGATCCATCGGTATTAGTTGGGGGTGGGAGAGTAGGAGTTGATTATGTGATCAAAGTCATTGTTACAAATCGTGTACATTCTGATTACATACTTCACTTGTAATCTGTCTTACCTGATCATGTTCACCCAACCCGATCACATAATAAACTCGTATTCTAAGGCACATTAGATAGTTTAGATTGCAGTTTACTTCATCATATTGTGATATTCATATTGTTGATATATATATTCTCGTACATTACCTGTATATATCTTGTTCATCTTTCATATGTTTAGTGATCTTGTATTTCATTTCTATATCTGTTTATATGCTCGATAATGTTATTGGAACTGCTTTCAGAGGTATGTACTTCGCTCCATTTCTGACTGAAAAATATTTTTCAGAGGATCCGAGAGATTGGTGTCCGACATACTTTGGACTTTGACTTATAGATGGTGCAGACTTGGACCCACTAGTTCTGGAGTGACTACCTGAAGTTTTAGCCGGATTCACTAGGTAGCATAATTAGTTCTCTTTGGCATTTTTGGTACCGGATTTGTTTCCGGCTTCTATTTGAGTTATTGATTTTTGTTTCTATTGTTGATGATTTATATTTTTTGATGTATAGTTGGACTTCCTTCATATCTTCTCGTGCTTTAGATTGTGATTGAGTTTTGTGTGAGCTATTGTTGGCAAACTTTATATTATTGTGAGATTTTTGATAATATAGTAGACTAAGACAGCGTTCTACCGTCGATGCTGTGGCGTAGGCTGGGCGTTGTTTCTGACTTGCATCCCTATACCGGGTGTGGGTCGTGACAAGTTTCTTTATCATTATTACCAATAGCTTTGGCAATATTTGAGTACATCATCATTCGATGTAACTGATCATGAATTTGCTTATCAGTGAGACCATCTATGTTCCATTCATAGATATCACCTCCACTATAATGATTTTATACTATAGAATCATTTTCTTCAATTAGTACATCAGTAGGAGTTGGTCGCTGATAGTAATATTTCATCAGATTTGGTTTCCCATATTTAACTGCTTGAATTTGGGGATTATTAATAACTCTAGATTCAACAAAGGATTGTTGAATAGCATCAATTTGCTCAGAGTAAATCTCTTCTTCTTGCTGATCATCTTCTATTTGTTGATCTTCTTCTGAGAGAGTTTCATTAATAACCTGAATTTGATTATTAAGTTTGGATTGATTTATTTCGCTAGCAAATTGTTGCCTTGCGCGAGCAATTAATTCTTTTAATTCTCGTTCTTCAACATTTATTGTCTGAAGATTACTTTTCTTAAATTGAGCTATTAGCTCTTTAATATCTTCTTTAGTCACTTCAGGAGTTTTACTAACTTTAAATTCTTTAACAGGAGGAGGTTTAAGCGATATGTTAGTGGTTTCCTTTAAGGATAATTTTCCAGATTTTTCTAGAAAATCTAATTGCTTTATTGCCTTAAATTTATGCAATAATATATCCAAAGCATGCTCAATTCTAGTCAATTGTTGACCCATGACTTGGATAAAAACATTGGTGTAATTATTTTGCCTTACCACCTTCTGTAATTCTTTGATAATTTTCTCTTTACTGTCAATAGTTTTGACAAAAGAGACAGCATCAATTTTATCAGACATATTTTTAATAGTGAGTTTAATTGACTCATTAGGAGGATACATTGATCTGGTTATTCCATTACTTGTCCCGACATCAGTACTCCAGACCTTATTCTTCTAACACATTTATTTGTGTTAATTCAATATTCACATAATCTTGAATAAACCAATCAGCGAAAGGTATAAGACATTTTGTCTTTTCTAGATGATTATAAAATTCATCTTTTAATTTATATCTTTTTTGAAGAGAGTAGGTTTTTTTCAAACCATTTTCTAAATTCAGTGTTTTCATAGTACATTCTATTGAGAATGTCCCGTACTTCTTTATTGGTTGTAAAACCCATCAAACAGAAGTAAATTCCATTTCCGACATTGTCGGTGAACCTATTTTGCTTTTTGCCTTATACAAGGGATGTGCGATTGCATCATCAGAAATTTAAATTTTATTAATTTCTTCTTTATTAGAAGTAGTAGACCCTATTGTTGATGGTAACGTTTTTCGACTTGATATTGAAAGTCTCGATATATCATGTGGGGTAAATCTCACCTCCACCTCTCCATCATTCGTCTGAATGATTTGATCTATGTCTGTGTCCACAATTGGTTGTGGTAACACGGCTTGACTTAAGATCCATTCTTTCGGGAAGTTAATTTCATCCCACCTAATTATCCTATCGGTTGCTACATTTGATGTTAACAAATTAGTTTCAATCAAAGTAGTCTTTCCTGGCTTAGTAATGTGCTTAGCCTTTGGGGAAATGATATTCATTACCTTATAATGAATCCTATAGATGATTGCTATAGTTTCAGATCTAGGAAGAAAATTGTATCCATTAGTATTTAGATTAAGAGTAACAGATTCATATAGATGAATATCTGTCATTGACAGAGTTAAATTAGGATAAACATTAAAATATACTGGACCATGGCAAAGACTTGTTTGCATAACTCCCATTAGGGATTGACTCCAGTCAAGGCATCTGGCATCTCTTAAAGATGTCATAATTGAAGCATTTAACCCTGGTAGAGTTAAAAGTTTAAATGCAACTTGTATTAATCCAATATGGACATAATTATAATCTTCTTTAACATGTCCAATATCTTCCTCGCTTATTAATTTAAACGAGTGTTCTGTATTATTTACAGAAACAGTTCTTTCGATTGTTTTAATAGCAATGGATGATTTAAAGTCAAAATTACCAATTTGGTAAATTTCTTTTGGCTTTACATTGGAATTGTCCATTTATTTAGTTCCTCCATTTTAGAGGGATACTCAACATTCTGAGCATTCTTTATTGATTTGCCCTTACTAAGAGCCTTTTTATTGGTTCCAATTGCTAAGGCTTTTTCCATTAGCAAAATGAGGTTCTACTTCTATCACGCACATGTACACTGACATAGTAATTAGATTATAAAACTGTTAATGATAATTATTATAAAAATTCTATTGTCTTAACTAATCCAGTTGTTTCAAACTTATCTAACGATAGTAAAGACCTAACACGGCTGTCAACGATTTATGCCTATCCACTGCCATCTCGACAAAATAAGGCTACGCGACTTTGATGTCGTCCCACTAGGTAGAAGACACATCGCTTCAAAAATTTCTAACTCTATCATAGTTAATTAAGGCAACAACTTTTTACATAATAAAAATCATAACAGAAATATAACAATAACTATGCCATCACATGTTTGTGAAGAAGTAGAATTACCTCAGCCTTGATATATATATATATATATATATATATATATATATATATATATATATATATATATATATATATATATATATAACCACACTCTCACACACATCACACACACTCACACACAACCACACCAAGACATGCACAACCACCCAAACACACATATATATACTTATATATATATGTAAAATATAACTCGAGAACTCTAATACACACTCCCCGAAGCGAAACCAACCCACGCACATACCCGAAACCTAGAAACCAAGTCGAAATGGCCATTTGGTCATTTCGACGAACACTTGGTGTGCGGTTTGCGATACCTCATGAAACGCACACCAAACCTACTCGGAATCGACCAAAAATTTACCCACGAGTTTTAATCGATGTCTAGAACCTAGAAAAAAATACTAACTCTCTGATTCTAGGTCCGTGGCGAAATCTCACATGCATATGGAACCCACGGCGACGAAAAACCCCGAAATCATCCGAAATGCCCAAATCTCCGTGACACGACCTCACGTGTCCGAACGGGGACACGTACTAACCCTCAAGACACCCAAGCACGTCTACCTAGGTCCGTCTAACCTAGGGCATCACCCAAAATTGGGCCAATCTCGGATTTTACCCAAAATTGACACAAAACATAATGTCAAAGTCTCCAAACACAACCAAACAGGCTCTAACTTTCTCCCATGGGTAGCCCTAAGATCTAGGATGGTTCTAGACTACTAATTACACTATATTAGAGCAACCACTAAGAGAAAAGTTAGGGTTTACCTCTTGGAAGTTGGAATCCCAAGGCCAAAGTCTCCAAAATCTTAGAAATCACCACCATCATGCCTCCAATCCTCCAAGCCAAGCCTCTACACTAAGTCTAGGCTCTACACACCTAGGTTAAGAAAAAATAGAGGGTTAGGGTTTACATTAATGGAAGAAATAGATGAAGGAAGAGAAGAGGGGTGAGCACTTACTTGAAATGGAAAAAATTGGAAGAAGGAAGAAGAAGAGAATGGAGAAAAGAGTGAAGAAGAAGAAGAAGAATGGAAATGAAATGAGGGGGGAGGTTCGTTCATGAAGGAATTAGGGTTAGGGGGGCATACACATAAAATAGGGTTTAGGTTTACACACAAGGACTAAAATGCCCTCCAAATTAGTCATCCAACTAGGGCTTAGGTTTAGGGTTTCCTAAAACCATTCTAACTAATCCAAAATACTCCAATTAACTAATAAAAATATAATAACTATTCTACACCAATAAATAAGTCTGACAAGGGTGTTGGTCGGGTCTGACATGGGTCCACTAGGGTCTGACATGGGTCCGGACTAACCAAAACCCTAAAACAACCAATAAAAAATAATACAACCAACTAATTAAATATAAATACAATTATTTATGATCAATACACAATTTACCAAAAAAAAGAAAAGAAAATCCTATTTTCTAGAATTGGGTAGTGACAGTAGCCAAAGCGAAGGTCTATCTTCGAAAATATTGACGTCCCTTGCAGTTGATCAAAGAGGTCATTAATCCTGGACAGGGGATACTTGTTCCAGATGGTGACCTTATTTAGCTCTCGGTAGTCTATGCAGAACACGTCCCATTCTTCTTCTTTACAAATAATACATGCGTGCCACAATGAGACACGCTCAGACAGATGTACCCATGATCAAGCAGTTTCTGTAGTTGTTATTTTAACTACTTTAGTTCGGCAGGGTCCATTGGGTACAGAGCTTTGGGAATCGATCGGGTATTTGGTAAGGTATCGATGGTGAACTCGATTTATCGGTCGGGTGGCATGCCAGGTATTTCATTCGGAAACACATCAAGAAATTCTGTCACAACGAAAGAAGACTCAAGGTTTGCACAATCATGCCGCATGTCTCGAACCGACGCTAAGTATCCCTCGTATCCAGAGTGTAGCATCCGTCGAGCTGACATCGCAAGAATTACTATACAGGTCTTTGATGCTTCTGTCGCTGAACCACTCGAGTAACAGAATTCGGCCTCTCCAGGTAGACGATAGATGACCCATTTCTTCGCACATTCAATAGTAGCCGAGCAAGCACCGAGCCAATCCATCCCCAAGATGATGTCGTAATCCCGAATATCTATGACTAACACATCGAGTGGCAGTTTTATTCCTCCGATATAGACATGGCCGTCCTAACATACTGAACAAACATGTATTTTTGTGTCTGATGGGGTACTAACACTAAGATCTAGATATAACGGTATCATCACTAGCTTATTTTCTACAGCAAAATCTACGAATATAAAACTATGCGTAGCACCAAAATCAAATAGCATGCGAGCAGGTATGTTATTGAAAATCAATATACCTGACACAATGGTGTCCGGAGTGAGGGCTTCCTCTCGAGTCAAAACGAATACCCGGCCTTGAGGTCCTTGAGCAGGGCGCCGATACTGTTATGGTGTGACTCAATTTGCATGAGGCGCTGGAGTAGGATTATGATATTATGGGAGGATCTTAGAGGGGTACGGACAGTTCTTTGACATATGGCCTGGACCACCACAGTTGAAGCATAACCAGTTCTTGAGGTGACAGTTGTTGATGGTGTGCCTTGGCTTGTTACAGTGTGTACAACATGGCCCTGCATTCCCTCTGTGTTGACCGTTGTTATATGGATGCTTTGTAGCGTTGCTTCCTCCTATGTTGTTAGGGCGCTTGTGATTAGAAGTATGCACAGCGCCGACAGCAACTGAAGGATACTGCGATTCGAGGAAAAGGTCATGGTTGAGAACTTCTCGCATCGTCTGATACTGGGGAATGACCATTTGTGCATGGATGTCAAGTCTTAGGCCACCTTCAAATCGTCTTACGTGACTCTCCGCATCAGGTAGGTAGGAGCTTGCAAACTTGGTGAGCCGATTGAATTCGGCAGAGTACTGCTTCATTGCCATATTGCCTTGTCGAAGATGCATGAACTTTTTCTCTTTTTGCCAACGAACGGAAGGGGGTATGAACTTCTCTTCAAAAGTTCTACGGAAGGTAGCCCACGCGATCGTCTCATCTTTATTATATACGGAGAGAGATCTTCGATGCATGTTCCACCAATCATGCATGTTCAAACGGAGCTGTAGTTGGACACACGCAACTTGCTTCTCCTCAGGTACCTCAAGAAGTTTAAAGTGATCTTCAAGCTCTACCAGCCAATCTAGAGCCACAACCGGATCTTCAGTCCCTCGGAAAGACGTATTGCAGACCTTCTTGAAGTCGACAAAGTTGAAGGTAGTCACATCATTCTTCTTTAGAGTTTGAGATATTTTGACTTCAGGCGTGGGTCGCTCCACCAGTGCTGCTTTTGTAGTTGCATAATAGTTGGAGGCTAAGATCTGAATGATTTGCTGCAGGGCATCTACCTGCTTCTGTTGGACTATAAATCGGACTTTAAGATTGCTTTCGAACTTGCTCTGACGCTCTTCCACCCGCTTCTCGGATCGCTCATAACGAGCTTCATCTCTCTATTGGCTCGCCTTAAGCATCTGCATCATCCGCTCAATCGGATCATCATGGGGCATAGCTCACTGGCTTTCGGAACTTTCTGAGGTGCCAGAACTACTTTTTTGTGCTTGTACCTTATCCTGTGTTAGCGCTGATGCCTGCGCTTGAGTCATTCCTTCAAAATAAAGTAACTTGCATCAATCTCATAACGTATTATGGACTCACTATGTGGAACGCATCGCCGAACGAGTTCAAGAGTTCGCATATAGATTTTTAAAGGAACTTTTTTGACATGAGGGTCAAAGAAACTTGAAGCCATGCTCTGATACCAATATATCACATTTCGATTATGTGAAATCTATAGTCATCCCCCGGGCGTGATGTCGTGCATGCCTAGGTTGCACAATGCACAAAGCCATGATATTTGATATAACAAGCACATATTCAGAGTACGCAGATAATTGAACACAATATTAAAACAAGAAAAAGTTTTCTTTATTTATAATGATCATCATTTACAAACTCTTGAACAAGTACAAAAGGATGTCGTACGGGCTTACAAAAACGGATGAAAAATAAGAAAGTCGTCCGATACATCCTTTACTAAAACTTCAAAAGCTATAGACACATTCGGGCGAAGCTATCGCCTTGCCACAGAGCTGCATAAGGTATGTGCATGAGCTCCTAAAACTTTAAAACATGCTTCACGGACACGAACATGACACGTCGATAGGTGGACTGAATGGAAAGTCGCCTTAACTCCTTACAGGGTCGCCTTGGCGCGGAGAACCTGTTATAACAACGGTCAGTACATCGAAATACACTGGTGAAGGCGAACTAACCCAACTATACCAATCAACACGTTGTTTATGTGAAGATGCAAGTTAATATGTAGTCTTTCTATCTTGTCTTAGTTCAGGTTACAAGCATGCGACAGATATAAAAATTTACTGAAATAAATATGCCACCGTTCGGTGACTTTTACCTGTCCGTCTAAATCACCTGCACAATACTCACCATAACCTTTCCTGTCACGAAGATATATTTAGCTTGCACAGTTTAAATATACGTGGAGGTCACTGGCATGATGCCATAGTGGACGAGTTATAGTCTCGAGACGGAGATGGTATGCAACACAGGCGACGAGCCCCGCTACACGTCATTCCGTCCATAACAGACGACTATTCAGAACGTTTCGTCCTGATAGGATCGATCCCAGTGCCCCAGCAACCGTCCGCATGAACCAAAAATCTTGTTCACAAGTTGTCCGTGACCAAACGACGTCTAAAATACTAAGTTATCAGATGCAACATTTCAAGACATTAGAATGAATGGAACTACTTAGCACAATGCAATAACATAGTCTTCTTATTCAGTTAATCGGATAGCAAAGTATTCTACTCTTGGCACAATAACAGAAGAATATGTTCTAACTAGAGTTGAAGCAATATAAAAGTATATTCTAAGCGAACTAGCATGCAACAGTGTAATCGTTCAGAAGTTACTTTGATAAGCATAAAGTAAACCAAGTTTATTCCATTTTATCTTGACATCTTTTAGTTATTATGGTATCCTTTGATCGGAATAATCAAGAGAGCAAGATTTTAGGTGTGAAGACTTGGAAGTAGAGCTAGCTAATCAGGATGGCAGCCATTCACAAGTTGGTTGGAAGAGGGAAAGAAAAAATGTGCTTCAAGACTCTGCTCGTGCGACGCCTACTGCACGATCACCTGCATTGCCACAAATAAACGATCAATACCTCTTCTTCTCACTCTCCAAGATCAAAATGAAACCGCAGTTCAATGAATAAAATTAATATAATCTATCAAAACCGTTCATAAAAATACAAACTTAAAAATCAACTCGAAACCACGAAAGCAAAAATGCGGCAACGAAAACTAGGCAAAAAAACTTACAGCGGAGAGATCACCCTTGACTCTGCTGCTAAGTCCGTCCTTGGGACACGATCCACTGAATAT
The DNA here is from genome assembly GCA_036927795.1 of Iris macrosiphon. NCBI lineage: Eukaryota > Viridiplantae > Streptophyta > Magnoliopsida > Asparagales > Iridaceae > Iris > Iris macrosiphon. The sequence continues at coordinate 226,560,856 of JAYESA010000006.1, forward strand.
GAAAATCTATTCCGAAGAAGCTAATCTATAATGAGGAAAGGATCTTGATTCATTCTATCTCGATCGAACGATACCGAAAGTATTTCTTAGCCGCGCTCCCCGAATAGGGAGAACGGGGCACCACACGTACAAGTTTATTTCTTTAGCTTGTGATTTATCCACCGAGTGTCACATCCCGGTTTCGAAGAAGAGAAAGGTATCCACTAAATCTATACTAGTTTACTTCTTGAGCTTGTCGAATTGATAACTAACACCAACTATCCTTCAGTTCTCTATATTAAATTCAAAGCCACAACTTATCCGACAATTCCTCAAAATATTTTCAATGAATCAGTTCTCACTATGTTTCTCTTCTAACTTATATCATTGTCACTACCACATTTTAGGAAAAAGGGTATTTTAGTAATTTCCTATTTAAATAAATATTGTGCATGGTAAATAATTAATTGTTGTATTATTTAATTGTTGTTAGATATTATTAAATTATTTTGGACTTATTTTAGTGGATCCAACTAGTTTAGTTTGGACCCATGGACCAACATGAATTAATTAGTTAGACTTGGCCCATTTAGGAAGCCCATAGTTAAGGAGATGGATTAAATTAATTAAATGATTAGACTAGAAGCTTCCTTCCTTAATTATTTCTTCATGAGAGGCCCCAAGGGGTACATTGGACATTTTACAATTGCTTGGGGGAGGGGCTATGGCCGGCCTATATAGGAGGGGGGGGGGAAATTTCTCTCTCCTCCCATTTCATTCCAAATCTAGATCTAGAATTCTCCCACTACCAAATTCCCTCCATTCCCAATCCAATTCCCTACCAAATTCATTCCAAATTCTTCCCAATTCACCATTAGAGAAGGAGGAAGCAAGGATCTAGAAGAAGGAAACAAGGATCTACAAAGAGGAGCAAGGATCTACAAATTGGAAGCAAGTTCACCTCAATTGGAGGTTTCATTGGGAATCCATCTCCCAATAGGTATAATTCAAATTTTTCCATTTAAATAGCTTCTAAATCTGAGATTTAATCATGTAAAATCAACCTATATGTATGTAGTACCCATAGGACTTTGTTTTGTGTTCATAGGAGACCCATGGAGAAAGTTATAGTGCTTTTTGTGTCAATTTTGTTGGAATTCCGAATTTATATTTTGTTGTGTGTGTCAATTGATCCTATAGATCAATTGGACAATGAGCTTTGTGTTTGGAGCTAGTGTTGTGTCTATATTGGGATACTTGTGGTTCGTATCCCAACTATTTGGTGATACGTGTCATTTGGGGGTTTTCCTCCGACCCGGGGCTTTGAACATGTCGTATTTTGACACGGACACATAGATCTACTTTTGACACTTTGAATTATTCATAAATATTATTTGTGATTTGTTTGTGTCCTTCGGGGTGCATTTGGTTGTGTGTTGGACTCGTGTCGCATGCGTATCCTAGATCTAGTGGGATACGGTGAGATACTCTCCAATTTAATGTGTTTATGTAAAGATCTAATTATGTATGGTTTAAATTCTTCATTTAAAATTAGTAAATATATATAGATATTATATATTTATTTTGTATATTTATTATGGTAATTATTGTAGCATGGATCTATATTTTGTGTGTGCAAATAGTGTACAATATAATATGTAGCTTGCATGAAATATATATGTACTACTTGTTAATAATATATTTTGTACATAAAATGTTTTATAAAATATATTTGTATGTTTAATTGTGTAAATGTATTATTATAACTATTATGTACTTTTGTATATTAATGTATATATTTTAGATGTGCTTCTAAGCCATGTTAAAATATGTACATTAATACTTGGTTGTGTATTATAACTTTTAAATATTTGTTTATATGTATAAGGTTATATATACATAAGTATTTATTTATAGTATTTATTTATTTATTGTTTTATATATTTAATATATTGATTTATATATATATTATATATATAGTATATATATATTAAATGTTTTAGCGACATCAGCTAATAATGACAGATCCTGTCATTAATAGCCTCGGGCAGCAGCAGCAGCCGCTGAAGCCATTAATGACAGATTCTGTCATTAAAAGCACAGCAGTGGCGGCGGGAATGAGCAGCGGTTTAATAACAGTTTTCTGTGACAGTCGTTAACTGTCACTATTTAAGTGGCAGTGGATTTAATTCACAGCAGTATTGGCGACAGTTTTTGCTGCGACAGTTGGAACTGTCACTATAGGCTGTTTAATTTAAATAGTTTTCTTAGCTCACTGTTTTCAGTGACGCTTTGACAGATTTAATGTATATATTATATATTGTATTTGTATATATTTATATGTATATATATATGTGTTTTGTGAGGAATAATAATTGTAATAATATATTATGTTATTTATATGAATGTTGGGTTGTATATATATTATTTTAGGGTATATATTAATTATATTATTAGTATACTTTGTGTGAGTTCTTTTTGAATCTAATTTGATTCCTAAATTATTGTAGTTTATCTCTATATTATTTTATAGATGTCTTGTGAGGTTGACTTTGGGTTTGACCATGTTTGACTTTAGTGGACTTTAGAGTTGACCATAGTTGACTTTTGACTTAGAATTGACTTATTGACCTAGAAATTGCCTAGTTTGACTTGTTCTCTTTCCGGGACCTTGTATTAATGTGGTATTCCATATCTAGGTCTTCGAGGCACCGAGTCAGACATTTGTGAGACTGTTCATTGGACTTCAGGCGAGTACATTCTCTGATAGTTTCTCATTTATGATATCCTCTATGTTCGTTGTATCTAGTGTAGATATACATGTTCTCTTGACACTATGGTTACACGGATTGGTATATCCGGATCTCGTCATGAGATGTTATTCCTTGGTATATGGTGTATATGGTGCAAGTATTGTTTCATTGGTTATCTTGTACATGTACAGACACCGATTCCGGGGGAGACTAGCTATCTTCTTGGGGAATCTCGTGCCATAACGTACCGTGGTTGGATCTATTATACCAGTCGGGGGTGGGGAGTATTTTAGTGTAGATATGTGATCATACCCTCCTTGTGCATGTCTTGTTTCTTGTGAGTGTTGATCATACACCGCACGTATGATTAACCAGGCCATTATACTCTTGTGCAAGTTCCCAAGCCGATCACATGTTAAAGCTAGTACTCACACACTTAGTCATCAGTATTCTTGTTCCATCAGCATATTGTTCATTATTGTATTTCTTTCTAGTATTTTCTTATTGTCTCTACATTCTTGTCTCTATTTATGCATCTTGATTATCCACAGCTATTTACTGTTACATAGTTTTTATCATTGTTTGAGAACTGCTGTTAGGGTTGTACTCTGCTCCTTTCCTGACTGGATATATTTTTCCAGATGACACTGAGGAGTACCCTACCTATTATGGACCCCAGAATGTTGTGGGTTTAGATTCTGAGACCCTGGCTCAAGAGGGACTTATCCCAACTGAGACAGTTGACCCTGGAGTTGTAGCTTTATAGTTTTGTAGTATTCTTTTGTACTGGATTTGTTTCCAGCATATTTCTGTATTTTTCTTCAGACTCATTGATGTATTATTTTAGACTCATGAGTTGTACTGTGACTATTCTATTCTTATCTGATTCGTGTTCATTCTATCTTAGTTCTGTGATTGAGTATTCTATCATTATTGGTGGTTCATTATTGTTAGATAGTTTATCTAGACAGCGTTCTACCGCCGATTTTGCGGCGTAGGCTGGGCGTTGTTTCCGACTAGTACCCTTACACCGGGTGCGGGTCGTGACCCGTTTTTGGTGGTGGCCCATGCAGGTCTAGCTTCACAAAGTATGTGATGTCGTGGTAGTGCGACAACTTAGTTGTACTACTGCGAGCCTGCAATAGGATATAGGATATAGGCTGAGATACTCAATCACATCTAGGAAAATTCTTTTGATTCAACTATTCTCCTTTGACGTTGATACTTGATCTCTTAAACTGTCCTTTTCTTGAATATCTTACATCTTGTGCCATATTGATTCTTTCTTTCGCTTTGTCTCAGGATGCCGCCTAAGACTAGATCACAGCAAGGGAGAGCAGTTTCTGAGAGGTCTGCGACATCCCGAGGGCCTGCACCAGTCACTTCTCCGGTGATTGGAGTGTTAGCTGCTTTCGGAGGTCCACCACCCACTCAGAGGACTGTGCCAGCTGTATCTGAGGGGCTTCCACCTCCACCTCCTGTGCCAGCAGAGGCGTCACAGATGTTTACTCTGTTTCATGAGATGCTCGAGGCACAGAGGGCTCAGTCGGAGGTACATCAGAGGCAGACCGACGTTCTACGGCAGGGCATCGAGAGTGCTCATCAGCTTGCTCGTGCTGTAGTTGAGAGAGGAGTTCCGATCCAGCAACAGGTTGTTCCTCAAGTTGCTCAGCTTCGGCCAGGCAACATTCAGGACGGCCAGGCAACATTCAGGACTTCAAGAAATTGGAGCCTAGGGTTTTCAAAGGGACGGAGGGCATCGTCTATGCTGATGATTGGCTCGAGGACATTGAGCGTCTTATGAGGGTGTCCCGTCTTTCTGAAGATCTGAAGGTTGAGGCGGTAGGACTTCAACTGTTCGACGTCGCTCGTACCTGGTTCAGGAATGAGCCGGTTCTAGTTGACGCAGGACAATCTTGGGAGGTATTCAGGGACCTTTTCAAGAAGAAGTTTTTTGCCCGGATAGACAGACTTGATTTGGGGAGACAATTTGAGAGTTTCATTCAGGGAAGCATGTCTGTGGAGGAATACGCTGCAGAGTTCGGTAGGCTAAGCCGATTTGCAGAGTATCTGGTGAGGGAGCCGGAGGTTCGAGCTATTCGTTTCTGAGAGGGTCTAAACTGGGAGGTGAAGATTCTCATTCCGTCTTTTTATGAGACATACTCGGAGATACTTGCGGAGGCACGCAAGGTTGAGCGGGATCTGGGTTTGAAGACCAAGAGAGACCGTGATTCTTTTCTGGGGGCCAACGGCAGTGCAGTATCTGCCAAACGTCCTCATTTCCAGTCCAGACCTTTCCAGCAGCCACAACAGAACCAGACTCCAGCTAGAGCGCCTTTTCACCAGGCACCTCAGCAGCAGAGACAGTTACAGCAAGCTCCATGCAACTTCTGCAAGAAGCCCGGCCACATCTGGGAAGTTTGCAGAAAGAGGCTAGGAGTTTGTTTGTATTGTGGTACTGAAGGGCATCAATTGAGGGAGTGTCCTCGTCGTGCAGTTCAGGAAGCAGCTTCAGCTCCGAGGGCACAGATGAGACCACCTGCAGCACAACCGAGGGGACCGCTTCCGACACAGCAGCAGCGTTTTGTCCAGCATCAGCAGCAGGGAGGTGCTCGGCAGGGACGAGCGTTTGCTATGACAGTCGAAGAGGAGGAACCCACCGGAGATGTCATCGCAGGTTCTATTCTTCTTGATTCTATTCCAGCTTTAGCTTTGTTTGATAGTGGTGCTTCCCATAGTTTTGTATCTGTTTCTTTTGCTCTAAAGCATGGTTTGGTAGCTGAGTCTTTGCTTAGGACTTGCAAGATCATGACTGAGGGAGGCATTATCCTGGTTAATGATATTTGCAAGGATCGGAGAGTTACTCTGGGAGGCCGGGAGTTGAGTGCGTGTCTACTTGTAATGCCACTTCCGAGCTACGATATTGTACTCGGGATGGATTGGTTGAGTAGGCACCGTGCTAGCATAGATTATAGAGGAGGTAGAGTTTTGTTTGGTCCGCCAGGAGAGCCAAAGTTTGAGTTTGTTAGAGGAGCTGCAGAGCAGGGAGAAGGCATTATTTGTGGAGCTATGGTGGAAGACAAGGAGTTGCCGCATCCGTTGATAGCAGAATTCTTGGATGTGTTTCCTGAGGAATTGCCAGGATTGCCGCCAGATCGAGATATTGAATTTTCTATAGACTTGGTGCCAGGTGCAGAACCAATTTTGCAGCATGTCTATAGAGTAAACAACAGCGAGCTGATCGAGTTGAAGAAGCAGGTGGACAAATTGCAGGATAAGGGGTTTATCAGATCGAGTTCTTCACCATGGGGAGCCCCGGTATTGTTTGTACCGAAGAAGGATGGATCGGTGCGTATGTGCATTAATTACAGGGCTTTGAATAATCTCACTATCAAGAATAAGTATCCGTTGCCACGGATTGATGATCTGTTTGATCAGTTGAGTGGTGCGAAGGTGTTTTCTAAGATAGATTTGAGATCAGGCTACCATCAGGTGAAGGTGAAGCCGGAGGACATACCGAAGACTGCTTTTAGAATTCGGTATGGTCAGTTCGAGTTTATGGTGATGCCGTTTGGTTTGACTAATGTACCGGCGGTATTTATGAACTTGATGAACAAGGTGTTCCACCAGTACCTTGACAAGTTCGTGGTGGTGTTCATCGACGACATACTCATATACTCGAGGACACCGGAGGAGCATGAGGAGCATTTGAGGATTGTATTGGATGTGCTGAGGAAGGAGAAGTTGTATGGGAAGTTGTCCAAATGTGAGTTTTTCTTGGACAAAGTAGAATTCTTGGGGCATGTTGTGACTGGTGATGGTATTTCAGTGGATCCGAAGAAGATTTCAGCAGTGAAATCTTGGAAGACTCCGAGTTCAGTAGCAGAGATCAGGAGTTTCTTGGGATTGGCAGGCTATTACAGGAAGTTTGTGCAAGATTTTTCGAGGATTGCCGAGCCGATGACCAGACTCACAAGGAAGGATATGGAGTTTGTTTGGACGGAGGATTGTCAGGTTGCTTTTGAGGAGTTGAAGAAGAGGTTGACGTCTGCTCCTATTTTGACGTTGCCATCAGGGTCCGGAGGTTTCACTATTTATAGTGATGCATCGGGGAAGGGTTTAGGTTGTGTTCTTCAGCAGCATGGGAAAGTGATTGCCTATGCATCCAGGCAATTGCGTCCTCATGAAAAGAACTATCCTACCCATGATTTGGAGTTGGCAGCCGTCATATTCGCTCTGAAGTTGTGGAAACATTATTTGTACGGAGAGCGTGTGGAGATCTTCACAGACCACAAAAGCTTGAAGTACGTTTTTACGCAGAAGGAGTTGAACATGAGGCAGCGTCGGTGGTTGGAACTGATGAAGGATTTTGATATCTCTTTGCAATATCATCCTGGGAAAGCCAATGTAGTTGCCGATGCTTTGAGCAGGTATCCGGTAGCTATGTTCTTGACGCAGGATCGATATCTGTTGGAGGAATTGGAGAGCTTGGGCATTGAGGTGATTGTTCCTGGGTGTGCTATGCAGATGTGGGGATTGCAGATACACTCAGATTTGATGGACAGGATCAAGGCAGCACAGTATGATGATGTATCTTTGAGGAGTATCAGAGCTCAGGTGAGAGCAGGATTAGAGGATGATTTTACTATTGCAGAGGATGGATCTTTGAGGCATGGAGTTAGATTGTGTGTGCCTAGTGGGGAGTTGCGAGAGGAGATATTGCAGGAAGCGCATCGCTCTCAGTATTCCATACATCCAGGTGCTAACAAGATGTATCGGGATATGCGAGAGAGTGTGTGGTGGTATGGCATGAAGAGAGAAGTGGCACAGTTTGTATCCAGATGCTTAGTGTGCCAGCAGGTGAAGGCCGAGAGGCAGAGGCCAGGAGGTTTACTTCAGCCATTACCCATTCCAGAGTGGAAGTGGGAACACATTACTATGGATTTTGTGTCCGGACTACCACGATCTCCAGGAGGGAAAGACGCGATTTGGGTCATTGTTGATAGATTGACCAAGTCGGCCCACTTTTTGCCTTTCAAGGTGGGTTTGTCTACGGAGAAGCTGGCAGAGATGTATGTGAGGCAGATCGTTAGGATACATGGAGTTTCCGTCAGTATAGTCTCGGATCGGGATAGTCGTTTCACTTCTCATTTCTGGAGGAGTTTGCAGGAGAGTTTGGACACTCAGCTCAAATTCAGTACTGCATATCATCCCCAGACAGATGGGCAGTCAGAGAGGACTATCCAGACTCTCGAGGATATGTTGTGCACTTGTGTACTAGATTTCGGGGGATCTTGGGAGGACCATCTCCATTTGGTAGAGTTTGCTTACAACAACAGTTATCAGGCCAGTATAGAAATGTCACCTTTTGAAGCTCTATATGGTCGGAGGTGTCGTACTCCTTTGTCTTGGGACGATGTTGGAGAGAGAGTTTTGCTTGGGCCAGAGATGATTGTGGATGCAGCAGAGAAGGTTCAGTTGATCAGAGATAGACTTCGAGTGGCGCAGGACAGACAACGGCATTGGGCCGATAGCCATCGGAGACCCTTGGAGTTTGAGGTATCGTTTTGATTTTATTTTGTGTGCTTGTTCTTGGTTGTTTGTTATAGATAAGTTCTTAAGTTGGTGTTTTGTTCTAGGTGGGTGGTTTAGTGTTTCTGAGGATTTCTCCGACACGAGGCACGATTCGCTTCGGTGGAGGCGGAAAGCTTAGTCCGCGATTCATTGGACCTTTCACTATTCTAGAGAGGGTCGGTGCAGTTGCTTATAGACTAGACTTGCCACCTGCATTGGAGGGAGTGCACAACGTATTTCATGTGTCGCAGTTGAGATGATACGTGGCAGATCCTAGTCATGTATTGGATCACTCAGAGATAGAGGTGGGCCCTACTCTTAGCTATCCAGAGCAGCCAGTTAGAATTCTGGATCGGAGAGAGAAGGTGCTGAGGAACCAGACTATTCCTTTGGTGCGCGTCACATGGAGGCATCACTCTCCGGGGGAGTCTACCTGGGAGAGAGAGGATGACATGCGAGAGCGTTATCCATATTTGTTTGTACCTTGAGGTATGTTATTTCTAGTTATGTTCTGTTCATTGTTATGTTCTGTTCATTAGTTAGTTGTGATTCTTTAGTTCTGTTCTGTGATTTTCTGGGGGTAGTTTTCGTCTTTGAATTTCGAGGACAAAATTATTTTAAGGAGGGTAGACTTGTCACTACCACATTTTAGGAAAAAGGGTATTTTAGTAATTTCCTATTTAAATAAATATTGTGCATGGTAAATAATTAATTGTTGTATTATTTAATTGTTGTTAGATATTATTAAATTATTTTGGACTTATTTTAGTGGACCCAACTAGTTTAGTTTGGACCCATGGACCAACATGAATTAATTAGTTAGACTTGGCCCATTTAGGAAGCCCATAGTTAAGGAGATGGATTAAATTAATTAAATGATTAGACTAGAAGCTTCCTTCCTTAATTATTTCTTCATGAGAGGCCCCAAGGGGTACATTAGACATTTTACAATTGCTTGGGGGAGGGGCTATGGCCGGCCTATATAGGAGGGGGGAAATTTCTCTCTCCTCCCATTTCATTCCAAATCTAGATCTAGAATTCTCCCACTACCAAATTCCCTCCATTCCCAATCCAATTCCCTACCAAATTCATTCCAAATTCTTCCCAATTCACCATTAGAGAAGGAGGAAGCAAGGATCTAGAAGAAGGAAACAAGGATCTACAAAGAGGAGCAAGGATCTACAAATTGGAAGCAAGTTCACCTCAATTGGAGGTTTCATTGGGAATCCATCTCCCAATAGGTATAATTCAGATTTTTCCATTTAAATAGCTTCTAAATCTGAGATTTAATCATATAAAATTAACCTATATGTATGTAGTACCCATAGGACTTTGTTTTGTGTTCATAGGAGACCCATGGAGAAAGTTATGGTGCTTTTTGTGTCAATTTTGTTGGAATTCCGAATTTACATTTTGTTGTGTGTGTCAATTGATCCTATAGATCAATTGGACAATGAGCTTTGTGTTTGGAGCTAGTGTCGTGTCCATATTGGGATACTTGTGGTTCGTATCCCAACTATTTGGTGATACGTGTCATTTGGGTGTTTTCCTCCGACACGGGGCTTTGAACATGTCGTATTTTGACACGGACACATAGATCTACTTTTGACACTTTGAATTATTCATAAATATTATTTGTGATTTGTTTGTGTCCTTCGGGGTGCATTTGGTTGTGTGTTGGACTCGTGTCGCATGCGTATCCTAGATCTAGTGGGATACGGTGAGATACTCTCCAATTTAATGTGTTTATGTAAAGATCTAATTATGTATGGTTTAAATTCTTCATTTAAAATTAGTAAATATATATAGATATTATATATTTATTTTGTGTATTTATTATGGTAATTATTGTAGCATGGATCTATATTTTGTGTGTGCAAATAGTGTACAATATAATATGTAGCTTGCATGAAATATATATGTACTACTTGTTAATAATATATTTTGTACATAAAATGTTTTATAAAATATATTTGTATGTTTAATTGTGTAAATGTATTATTATAATTATTATGTACTTTTGTATATTAATGTATATATTTTAGATGTGCTTCTAAGCCATGTTAAAATATGTACATTAATACTTGGTTGTGTATTATAACTTTTAAATATTTGTTTATATGTATAAGGTTATATATACATAAGTATTTATTTATAGTATTTATTTATTTATTGTTTTATATATTTAATATATTGATTTATATATATATTATATATATAGTATATATATATTAAATGTTTTAGCGACAGCAGCTAATAATGACAGATCCTGTCATTAATAGCCTCGGGCAACAGCAGCAGCCGCTGAAGCCATTAATGACAGATTCTGTCATTAAAAGCACAGCAGTGGCGGCGGAAATGAGCAGCGGTTTAATGACAGTTTTCTGTGACAGTCGTTAACTGTCACTATTTAAGTGGCAGTGGATTTAATTCACAGTAGTATTGGCGACAGTTTTTGCTGCGACAGTTGGAACTATCACTATAGGCTGTTTAATTTAAATAGTTTTCTTAGCTCACTGTTTTCAGTGACGCTTTGACAGATTTAATGTATATATTATATATTGTATTTGTATATATTTATATGTATATATATGTGTTTTGTGAGGAATAATAATTGTAATAATATATTATGTTATTTATATGAATGTTGGGTTGTATATATATTATTTTAGGGTATATATTAATTATATTATTAGTATACTTTGTGTGAGTTCTTTTTGAATCTAATTTGATTCCTAAATTATTGTAGTTTATCTCTATATTATTTTATAGATGTCTTGTGAGGTTGACTTTGGGTTTGACCATGTTTGACTTTAGTGGACTTTAGAGTTGACCATAGTTGACTTTTGACTTAGAATTGACTTATTGACCTAGAAATTGCCTAGTTTAACTTGTTCTCTTTCCGGGACCTTGTATTAATGTGGTATTCCATATCTAGGTCTTCGAGGCACCGAGTGAGACATTTGTGAGACTGTTCATTGGACTTCAGACGAGTACATTCTCTGATAGTTTCTCATTTATGATATCCTCTATGTTCGTTGTATCTAGTGTAGATATACATGTTCTCTTGACACTATGGTTACACGGATTGGTATATCCGGATCTCGTCATGAGATGTTATTCCTTGGTATATGGTGTATATGGTACAAGTATTGTTTCATTGGTTATCTTGTACATGTACAGACACCGATTCCGGGGGAGACTAGCTATCTTCTTGGGGAATCTCGTGCCATAACGTACCGTGGTTGGATCTATTATACCAGTCGGGGGTGGGGAGTATTTTAGTGTAGATATGTGATCATACCCTCCTTGTGCATGTCTTGTTTCTTGTGAGTGTTGATCATACACCGCACGTATGATTAACCAGGCCATTATACTCTTGTGTAAGTTCCCAAGCCGATCACATGTTAAAGCTAGTACTCACACACTTAGTCATTAGTATTCTTGTTCCATCAGCATATTGTTCATTATTGTATTTCTTTCCAGTATTTCCTTATTGTCTCTACATTTTTGTCTCTATTTATGCATCTTGATTATCCACAGCTATTTACTGTTACATAGTTTTTATCATTGTTTGAGAACTGCTGTTAGGGTTGTACTCTGCTCCTTTCCTGACTGGATATATTTTTCCAGATGACACTGAGGAGTACCCTACCTATTATGGACCCCAGAATGTTGTGGGTTTAGATTCTGAGACCCTGGCTCAAGAGGGACTTATCCCAACTGAGACAGTTGACCCTGGAGTTGTAGCTTTATAGTTTTGTAGTATTCTTTTGTACTGGATTTGTCTCCAGCATATTTCTGTATTTTTCTTCAGACTCATTGATGTATTATTTTAGACTCATGAGTTGTATTGTGACTATTCTATTCTTATCTGATTCGTGTTCATTCTATCTTAGTTCTGTGATTGAGTATTCTATCATTATTGGTGGTTCATTATTGTTAGATAGTTTATCTAGACAGCGTTCTACCACCGATTCTGCAACGTAGGCTGGGCGTTGTTTCCGACTAGTACCCTTACACCGGGTACGGGTCGTGACAATCATGCTCCATACTATGAAATCAATGATGCTTAATAGCAACAATCCATCTGCAGAAAAGTTTTATTTGACACGTCTTACATTCAATCCTCTATCGAGTATGAAATTATCAACCAAATTCCTCCATTCACAACTTGTTTGTGTATTAATTTCGATCAGAATTTCAATACACATATGTGCAACTGTTACACGAGTCAAGATCTAAGAACATTAAAATTTGAAGGTCGTTCTTTCATTAATCGATCTTGTACATAGCATAGTTTTTGCATTTGTACATCCTTATCATTACGATAAGTTCATCTGTCAAATTCTAACTTGATTATCAACCAACTAAAACCATTCGCGTATTCATTCGACCAAAGAATCAAAACCCAACTATGTTATTTTTCAGCTGAAGGCCACTCCATTAATTCTAAAACCAAGATTCGATCACCTAAACTTATCATCAACATGCACCACTTAATATCTATCCTCGACGCAATTACTTATGAGCCATCATTAAGGTCATCCTATGGGTCTCCAACAAGTCACTTCGATTCTTCGGTCCAGTCTCTGAGGCCAGGTCCAAATCTATACTCAATCATTGTGGCAACTCATCAACGATGAACAAATACTAAAAACTTTGCTATATCATATCATGGGGTCAAACCATTACCTGACCAGTCTAGGGAACTCTACCCCAATCCAAGAATTCTTCCAATCCAAATAACTCATGCACTACAACAAATAATCCGCTAACCAAGAAAATATTCAACTGTCTAGGGTCAAAGTCTATCTATCCAAGATCAATACCCGAGATACTATATTTGCAAAGAATCATCCTCAATCGAATGACCATCTATGAAGCTCATCCCAACAACTTTCAGTCCAATCCTGAATCCATCACATAAATTTCTGATCAACCAATTCGACTTCTCGTACTGATACTTACAAAATCTCGAAATCATAAGCTTACTCTGATTTGTATCCTTATACCACGCTTGTGTTTTCTGCATATCCAACTCGTTCAAGCAACACATTAATTTATTCCGACATTACAATCTTATTTTGTTATGTTTTTAATATTCTATTCTATTTTGATCCTTGCTTTCGTTTCATTCCCTCAACTTTATAATAATTTCCTTGCGTTCTAATGTATCGGCATAGTCCCGTGACTTGCTCACCAATCCATTAGGTAAAGTTATTTTCATATTGTATTCTATATACTCTTACTTTTTCTATATCCATTCCGGTATCATAAGGGTCAATTTAGAAATTCTGAATTTACTATATCAACTTGACTCGCATCATATCCATCCAAGTTTTATAGAGAACTTTTCCAAATTTATTACATCATTTTGCAATATTCACATCTATTATACCTCAATCACATAACCACATTACAGATTATCCAAAATAAAAAATCCTCAACATCAACGATCATACCATCTATGGTCATGTGACAACAATCATACAACTCATTCATACTCCAACTAGTCCATATGCTCAACCAACAATTTTTTTTTGTGCCTACATAATTTATTATTTATGCTTATTAATTCTCGATAAACATCAATCCCTCATGCACATATGTTCGCATACCAACTATCCATTTTCTTAGGCTCAATCCTCCGCATCAGTAGATATTCTATTCCAACGAACTTTTAAATCGTGCAACTAGATTAAATTATTCTCAATTTTATATCCAATCGATCCAATCGTCATTCCATACTTGATCCACATTATTCTTTCGGTAAGTTTCGAATAGTTAAACCCAACCATACATTTCGACTTTGAACATCTCATCAACTGATTCAGTTATTGCCTCGACATATAATTCCTTTGTTATTCTCGACCAATCGTCTATTTTAAAATTTCTCAATTCTCATCCGACGTAACGTCCACTGATATGAGTCTGCTTCTGATCATTTAAAGCCAATCCATCAAGGATACTCAAAACCAAATACTGCCATGCAATTCCCAACCGAGTCTCGGTACTACCCCGTCCTCCGTGGACAGAACTACTGCTATCCATACGAAAAGTTTCGACCACACATCACTACGAGAGTATATCATATACCACTCAGAAATTGATCCACTCTTGGCTCCATACCTCTCTCTACATTGATTTTACTTCTATTATGAACTATCCATCCCGCGGTGGCCCTTCCGACCACAAACATAACATCCACTTACCCACAAATTCGAAACATAACTCGGTCAACACACACAAATCAATTTATTATTTATGTTGATCCTGTAAAACCCCCTTCCCAGAAAATCATATATATCCTTTATTTATTAATTATTAATTAAATTGTAGTAATTAGGTCCAAATAGGAGAAACAGATTTTTAATAATTTTTATGTTAGGTGTTCGGGCACTTAGAGAACTTATGGGACCATCAGGAAATTTTTTTCGGATTTTATTCCATGTAGGAGACCCCTTGAGCAGTTGCTAGCCTAACGATGTGCAATACCCTATTATATAAATTTTCTTATGAGTATATATATATATATACAAATATATATGTATATATATTTTAATTAAAGAAGGAAAGGAAAAGAAGAGTTAATAGAATAAGTATAATAATAATACTAACATAGGTATATAATAATAAGTGTAATAATAAGCAACTAATCAACTTTAGTCTTGGGATTAGTTGCCAGCAACTTTAGCCATGCTAAAGTTGCACTTCAGCAACTTAGAAGCCCCCTCCCTTCAGCGGATGGACTAATGACCCGAACCCCTTCAGCGGACGCATGGAAACCCGCGGACCCGCGAGCCTTATCACCCTCTCTCTTCTAATATATATATATATATGTATATATATTAGCTCCCCAAAACTCTAACCTAAAACTCCAGACTTTCCCTTCCCATCTAGAGCCGTCATCGCAGCCAGAGAAGCCTCCCCAAGCCAACCAACCATCCCGTCGACGCCGACATCGCGAACTGCAGTTTTCCACTCGAAGTACCTTCGCTCCGGCGTGTTTTCCCGTTGACTCGCTCGACCAAACGCTGTTCCGTTTTCATAGGTATGATCTTCCCTCAACCCTCTCCAATATCTATTTTATAGTCAACCTCGGAAAACGTGAGCTCCTAGGTGAAAAATAGCGCCCAAGTCAGCGCCAGCAGACAGAATTCTACAATCGCAGAAACTTGCGATGACCACCCCTATTGCCGAGTTCGTATCTCCCACCACAGAGATCCGAATTTGGTGATTCTTTTTGATACCTGTAGATTACATGGCCTAGTTTATTTTCTGTATAATAACTTTGTGCTATTAGTTGCTGTGGACAAAATTGTAATCGTCACAAAACTGCACGCACCCATTTTTCCGGTTTTCTAAAAGTTGGAGATCGGAGCGCGCTCCGCCAAACGGGACCGCCCTACCGTGTGCCAAGTGTACCGAATGGTGCACGCAGCATAACGGGACACGTGAAAATTCGTGGGGACTGATTTGGACGCGTGTGCGCGCCGGAATCAGGCCGTATCCGCGAACACATTCCGTGTCGCCACTTTTGTGGAACTCGCGAGTATTTTGTGCACGCTTGTCAGATTGCGACGAAACTTGCGCCACTGGACTCGTGGTAATACGCTGGTCCTGTGACCCAATTTTCACGCATTTCTGAGAAGGTTGACCAGATCGCCAATTGGCGGGCCCCACAATTGACTTTTTGGACCAAATTATGTTCGGCTCATCGGAATCCAAATTTGGACATACCATTGGAATCGTATTGACATTTAGAGTTGTTTGACCCATAGTTTGTCCCATTTAGAGACTGTTACCCTCGGCACACTTTTTGGTGCAAAGTGGGCCCACACGTGGACCCCGCTTTGGCCCGAAAATGACCTTTTTGCCCCTGTATCCAAATTGGGCGTAAGGACAGGCATTTCCAGCTATTTGACATCTTTTGAGACTGTTGGTGATATTTATTACAGCTTTTGGAGTAGCACCTACCGGATCCATTGATAAAGGGACAGTCGTTGGTATCCAAACATCAGGCAAGTGTACCTTGCCAAACTCTGCAGCTTAGTTATCTATTTTCCTTGCTTTATATATATTGCTGTGCATGCTCAACCTAGGACCGTGTGACGTACTTAGCATCCGATTATCAGTCGGGTGCCGACACTGTACGCAGTGTTGGGTACGGTCATCTAGAGATGGATATCCGTGACACTTTATATTCTCGTACTTGTCTTATCAAGTACCATATGACCCAGGACACTTGACACTATTCATGAGACAGTATTTTCTCGAGATATTCGTGGTGATTCTGTATAGGATACAGGACATGGACATTATACTCTTAGATACTTTATGAATTGTTGCATTAGCTATGATCGCGCTTGACATGGGCATGAGACGTTATGGTCTTGACATGCGTGGTTATATTGGGTGGGGAGAGACACACAGGCTACAGGCTGTATCTATCTATATCTTCTATTATTGAGAGGTCGTAGACTCTCGTAGCAGAGCTAGACCCACTACCGGTTATTACCGCTACCGGCTCCCCGACACAGAGCTTGTAGTGGCTCAGCCTGAGACTAGTGATGCTTTCACTTGCATTTACACTTAGATGGTTACATATTTACCCTTTTATTTCTTTAGTTATATATTTGCTGCACTGCATATTTATTTATTGGCATGATCTCTTTGTACCTTGCTATGTCCCCTGAGGACCTGGATCCGAATTTTGTCCCCAGATTTTGCAGACGAGGTTTATCCCGAGGTTTACGGGACCGGAGCAGGAGCTGATCCAGGAGCTGTACCACCATCCGAGGACGAGGTCTTAGCTGAAGACTTCTCTTGAGCATCCATGTTCATGCTCAGCTTTTATTGTTTATTTCAGTCATTTACTTTCTGGTCTGTGGAACCATTGTACTAGATATTTATCGGGTTGTTTCCCTGAAGTACTTTGTGAGACTGGCTGATGATTTACATTCCTTATTTATTCCGTGGATCATATTTATACCTTGTGTGGATGAGATTAGTTATGCCATGTTGTCGTAGACTTGATTTTACAGCTTAAGTATGCCCTGATGGATCCAATAAATTGGGTTTGTCCATCGGTGCGTACTGCTGGCCATTATCACGCGTCCGGTCCCACAGTATTTTGGGACTGGGGCGTGACATAGTTTTTGTGGTGGCCCATGCAGGTCTACGACTAAATTGTTCGGTTTCAACTTAGGGACCGAGCAAGCCTGCAACTAGGATTAGAGTATAGGATCTCATCCACACTGACTATGACTCATCCTCCTTCTAATCCATTCCATTCGGATAAATTGCATCCTTCTTGATTCATGTGCTTCCCTATTAGTTTTTTGAGTATGGCCTCTCTTAAAATATATAAGTTCCTGTTGTTAGATGATAAGTAAGGTAACCTTCCTATTAAGAGTACCACTAGAGTGTTGACACCCCACTAAGTTTGGAATATCTAGTGAACCCTAGAAGTCCTTATCTCTAGAATTGGTTTACCATTACCTCCTGATGTATTATGAAGACTTGAGAATAGTATAGACGCTACTAGAGTTAGTTGGAAGTTTCACCATAATGTTTGACCCTAGTATTGAGGAACCAATAGAAAACCAAAATTTAATGTTAAAACTGAACCTAATGTGCATAGTGAGATAGTGTTAGGATATAGGTTCGTGTCGTGATATTAGCAGACGGTACCTTAGAAAGCCAAGAGCAATGTATAGAATATTTTCCTAATCATACCTCAAACCTAGCAACTAGCATACCACTTTCCCTTAGAAAATCATGATGCTATCTAGAGCCCCTATTCTAATTTCATATATTGCTCATCTGCGACCATAGCGCTCGTTAGAGTGCGACGACTGATTACATTTTTCTCTTCATCTTTCAACTCGTGCCAACTAACCCTTCTGATTATAGACCAAGTGATTTTATTCTATGCTAGGATATACATATAGCTTGCTAGGATTAAAGCTGTAGTCTTGAATTTGAAAATTTTGTGCTTGGTAGTTAGAGTTCGATAAGTTTGAGTTAATCTTGTAGATTATGACCCGATGATTACCCCTTAGTGTTAAATCACGTAATTTGTACCCCCACCTCGATACAAGTTATATTCCCTTTCCCTTGAGACTAGTACCACATAGTCCACTTGACCCATCAAGGCGGTGAAACTGAATGGCAATAATTGTATGCTAGCATAAGATGACAGTATTTATTCAGACAATAGAATTTAGAGGTCCTTGCCCCTATTTGGTCGACTAACGACTTATACAAGGAGGTTGTATGATGACTGTAGAGATTGTAGAGTCTTTTATTATTGTTGCTTAGTTTGTTTTTGTTTTGTGAACTTGAATAATTTGTACCTCCTTTCATCATCATCTAGCGTACTTGTATTTCATATACTACCTTGACTTATTGTGCTATTTTATAGCCTAGTTTTGCAAGCTTATTCTTTATCGAGCTTGTTCATGACATATGTATTATTGGGGAGGCCCACAATAATATATTTCAGAATCAGTGTATTACGGTCTGATCAACCATAGTGCGCTTGATTCGCCCTCGCAATAATACCTTACGTGGATTGAGATATGTAGTGATTAGTAGACGAGTATACTTGCCCTAGACATGTCTGACATATCGTATCGGTTACATAACTGTACTAATACGAGCAGACGAACAAAGGATTACCAAAATAGGATTTTAATCCACAACTGCTTTGACAATTCCCAATTGAATTCTTTAAACGCCTTGATCCCAATACTTCTATTCTATTACGCTGCCCTTGAACTCTTTATTATTGGTCTCCGTCTTCCCTTATTTCGGAAAGACGAAACCTCGTGCTTGGTATAAATTGATACACAGAGAATACTAGATATACCCCATAGGCCGATCACATACTTGAGGATTATTCTTCGTAATTAAGGACATATCATATGTGATATGATCGGCATTGAAGTTCGAGGATTGAATAACATGAGTAAACATATTAAGGAATATTCTCTTAAGGTATATAGCCTTATGTGATATATGGGTAAATTCTAAGTTGGGTAGTAGTGCATTGTCAACTCGAGAGGAATTTCTTTTAGATTGTGATCGAGTAAGATTAAATTGGGAGAGATTCAAGCCATTTTAATTTTGAGAATTTTAGAAGAATGACTAAGATGATGAGGATTAATGAATTGATATTGAGGGCCCGATATTTATACCTTAAGTACATGATTTAAACAATGAAGGTAAAATCATTAACTTGAAATTTAGAGGATAAAAAGATGGAATTTCAGACTTGAACAATGGTGGACTGCATTTAAATTATTTTTTTAATTTGATGATTTGAGTTAAAATAAAAACTTGATGGTTGGACTACCTATTTGAAATATTAAGGATGTGAATAGAATTTAAGAAGTTGAAGCATACAAAAATTTATAAGTGAAAATAGGAATAATAATGGACTCGAATTACTTCTAGAGGAGATTATGATAATTGGAGATCGTGAGGTAAAATTGATATGCGTATTTAAATCTTAAAGATGATATATGGATTTAATTTAAATTTGGATATGAATAATTTGAAAAAAGCAAGAAGAGATAACCATAGGTTGAATTTGATTGGATCAGTGGTCATCTTAACCTAGAAGTGATTGCAATGGATATGATTAGGATTTTAATTGTCGCAAGGAGATTGCGATTGACTTGCCTTATGTACACGAAGGATTAACAAATTATGCCTTATTTTAATTTTGAGGACGACATTGTTTTAAGTTGGCTGGATTGTGAAACCCCTTCACCTAAGAAGTAGACCTACTTGGCTTAGATAGTGAGACTGAGGCTAGCTCGAATCCACTTAGAAATAGAACACGGTATTATTTACAACATGGTATCCCTCGGCGCGCCTTACCATTGCTTCGATAATTGGAGCACTTCCCTAGTCACTGCCTTCCTACAAATTCCACACCTTGTCCTAGACATGCCCATCCTCCAATTTCCATCTTTGTACAATATTTCAATTGTTGGACGCTTTTATGCAAACGAGTATTTAGGTGTCCACACTATTGGACATGACACACGAAGAAACCTATTTTCACTCATATGAATTTCTCCCATAATTTTCGGATTATGCAACGTGCACATCGCCCACTTCGTTAAACCTAGCCTTGTAATTTAACCAATGCAAATCTTATACCATCCTTGCATTCTATCGTGGCTTAATTTTAATTTCGAGGACGAAATTTTTATAAGTTGGGTAGAATATAAAACCCCCTTCCCAGAAAATCGTATATACCCTTTATTTATTAATTATTAATTAAATTGTAGTAATTAGGTCCAAATAGGAGAAACAGATTTTTAATAATTTTTATGTTAGGTGTTCGGGCACTTAGAGAACTTATGGGACCATCAGGAAATTTTTTTCGGATTTTATTCCATGTAGGAGACCCCTTGAGCAGTTGCTAGCCTAACGATGTGCAATACCCTATTATATAAATTTTCTTATGAGTATATATATATATATATATATACAAATATATATGTATATATATTTTAATTAAAGAAGGAAAGGAAAAGAAGAGTTAATAGAATAAGTATAATAATAATACTAACATAGGTATATAATAATAAGCGTAATAATAAGCAACTAATCAACTTTAGCCTTGGGATTAGTTGCCAGCAACTTTAGCCATGCTAAAGTTGCACTTCAGCAACTTAGAAGCCCCCTCCCTTCAGTGGATGGACTAATGACCCGAACCCCTTCAGCGGACGCATGGAAACCCGCGGACCCGAAAGCCTTATCACCCTCTCTCTTCTAATATATATATATATATATGTATATATATTAGCTCCCCAAAACCCTAACCTAAAACTCCAGACTTCCCCTTCCCATCTAGAGCCGTCACCGCAGCCAGAGAAGCCTCCCCAAGCCAACCAACTATCCCGTCGACGCCGACATCGCGAACTGCAGTTTCCCACTCGAAGTACCTTCGCTCCGGCGTGTTTTCCCGTTGACTCGCTCGACCAAACGCTGTTCAATTTTCATAGGTATGATCTTCCCTCAACCCTCTCCAATATCTATTTTATAGTCAACCTCGGAAAACGTGAGCCCCTAGGTGAAAAATAGCGCCCAAGTCAGCGCGAGCAGACAGAATTCTGCAATCGCAGAAACTTGCGATGACCACCCCTATTGCCGAGTTCGTATCTCCCACCACAGAGATCCGAATTCGGTGATTCTTTTTGATACCTGTAGATTACATGTCCTAGTTTATTTTCTGTATAATAACTTTGTGCTATTAGTTGCTGTGGACAAAATTGTAATCGTCACAAAACTGCACGCACCCATTTTTCCGGTTTTCTAAAAGTTGGAGATCGGAGCGCGCCTCGCCAAACGGGACCGCCCCGCCGTGTACCAAGTGTACCGAATGGTGCACGCAGCATAACGGGACACGTGAAAATTCGTGGGGACTGATTTGGACGCGTGTGCGCGCCGGAATCAGGCCGTATCCGCGAACACATTTCGTGTCGCCACTTTTGTGGAACTCGCGAGTATTTTGTGCACGCTTGTCAGATTGTGACGAAACTTGCGCCACTGGACTCGTGGTAACACGCTGGTCCTGTGACCCAATTTTCACGCATTTCTGAGAAGGTTGACCAGATCGCCAATTGGCGGGCCCCATAGTTGACTTTTTGGACCAAATTATGTTCGGCTCATCGGAATTCAAATTTGGATATACCGTTGGGATCGTATTGACATTTAGAGTTGTTTGACCCATAGTTTGTCCCATTTAGAGACTGTTACCCTCGGCACACTTTTTGGTGCAAAGTGGGCCCACACGTGGACCCCGCTTTGGCCCGAAAATGACCTTTTTGCCCCTGTATCCAAATTGGGCGTAAGGACAGGCATTTCCAGCTATTTGACATCTTTTGAGACTGTTGGTGATATTTATTACAGCTTTTGGAGTAGCACCTACCGGATCCATTGATAAAGGGACAGTCGTTGGTATCCAAACATCAGGCAAGTGTACCTTGCCAAACTCTGCAGCTTAGTTATCTATTTTCCTTGCTTTATATATAATTGCTGTGCATGCTCAACCTAGGACCGTGTGACGTACTTAGCGTCCGATTATCAGTCGGGTGCCGACACTGTACGCAGTGTTGGGTACGGTCATCTAGAGATGGATATCCGTGACACTTTATATTCTCGTACTTGTCTTATCAAGTACCATATGACCCAGGACACTTGACACTATTCATGAGACAGGATTTTCCCGAGATATTCGTGGTGATTCTGTATAGGATACAGGACATGGACATTATACTCTTAGATACTTTATGACTTGTTGCATTAGCTATGATCGCGCTTGACATGGGCATGAGACGTTATGGTCTTGACATGCGTGGTTACATTGGGTGGGGAGAGACACACAGGCTACAGGCTGTATCTATCTATATCTTCTATTATTGAGAGGTCGTAGACTCTCGTAGCAGAGCTAGACCCACTACCGGTTATTATCGCTACCGGCTCCCCGACACAGAGCTTGTAGTGGCTCAGCCTGAGACTAGTGATGCTCTCACTTGCATTTACACTTAGATGGTTACATATTTACCCTTTTGTTTCTTTTAGTTATATATTTGCTGCACTGCATATTTATTTATTGGCATGATCTCTTTGTACCTTGCTATGTCCCCTGAGGACCTGGATCCGGATTTTGTCCCCAGATTTTGCAGACGAGGTTTATCCCGAGGTTTACGGGACCGGAGCAGGAGCTGATCCAGGAGTTGTACCACCATCCGAGGACGAGGTCTTAGCTGAAGACTTCTCTTGAGCATCCATGTTCATGCTCAGCTTTTATTGTTTATTTCAGTCATTTACTTTCTGGTCTGTGGAACCATTGTACTAGATATTTATCGGGTTGTTTCCCTGAAGTACTTTGTGAGACTGGCTGATGATTTACATTCCTTATTTATTCCGTGGATCATATTTATACCTTGTGTGGATGAGATTAGTTATGCCATGTTGTCGTAGACTTGATTTTACAGCTTAAGTATGCCCTGATGGATCGAATAAATTGTATTTGTCCATCGGTGCGTACTGCTGGCCATTATCACGCGTCCGGTCCCACAATATTTTGGGACTGGGGCGTGACAGATCCCATCCATTATATTTCATGCAACATTGCCTTCTCGATATTCTATGCCATTACTCAGAACTGTAAAAATACATCTATTACCTTTCCGTATTGCCATATACAACATATTATCCCATAGATCGTCTTATTGCACTGATGCAACAAACATCTTCCGGTGTTACTTTGTCATGCCCCAGTCCCAAAATACGTAGGACTAGGACACGTAAGCATGCCAGCCGTATGGATATGGCAACTCCAATATATGAAAACAAAAATCCACACGTACGCTGTAATATGAATATCAAATCCACAAGTGGTATAAACATATGTCACAAGTCACATGGTATAATCTGAATCTCATCCACCAAAAATTAAATATAAACAAATAACCAATATCTATGAAACTAGATCTTAATACAAGGTATCTAAAGATGATAGTTGGGTGGAAACAAATCCACTACCCACTCGAATATAAAAGCAACACAATATAAGTACAACACAACAAACACAATATAAGAATATCAATTAACGACCACGAGGCTCGAAGAGAAGACATCCTCGAAACATATATAACCATCCAAATCTGCGCTTCTGCGAATACTAAAGAACAACGACACCTGGAAGGGCCAGGTCCTCAGAGAGATATAACAAGATACATAAAAGCATGCCAATAAAGTAGTGAAATAAATATCCAATGGGTCGCCTAACCGTCTAAGTGAATACAGTTTAAAAACAACTTTTCCAACGCGTGGGCTATCTGACTAAAATAGGATTGGCATGGTTCTCTTGGATATCCAGGGACCTACAAAGCATATCGTCTTTTGAACGACAGAGGCCGCCTGATAATAATATAATATATAGTGGTCATCATGACTGCGCATCTCCGGCGGAGCGTACGGGTTACACAAGGAAAGTACAACGGAGCCCACACGCCTTACTTGTTGTTCTCCCCACCCCATGCTCTAAGCATGTCACATCCATGACACGATAATACCTCTAATAACTGCCAAGTCTACTAGCATGCAAAGTTTATAACAACAGTTATTCCTAACGCACGACCCACACGTACATGAGGCCAAACCCTGTACGCAAGTCCATGATCTATATGAGACTCACAACTCGTGTAACAACTGTGTCACGACCAAAACCTAATGATGCTTCATGATAATGGGGCGGTCTCATAAACAAGGTCAATGCATATACATAATAAAAATAATCACGACGACACCATCGTTGCACCCAAGTTTCTTTGGACGCGCATTTTATATAACAGTTAAAATATATGAACTAAAGACAAAAAATAAAGATGCATGCAACATATGGAATATGAATAACAGTACAATGGCAAGGTATACTTGCCTGGCAAGAAGCTGCAAAATGTAACGTCCAGATGTCAAACACACAAGATCAGAAGCTATGGCCTCAGAACAAATGTCTCCGCATGCTGAAATAGACATCACCAACGTTCTCAAAATAAGCGAAATAGCTAGAAAGTACTTCCCTTTCGTACAATTTGGACACAGGGGCAAAACAGTAATTTCGGATCAAAGTGGGGTCCACGTGTGGCCCACTTTGTACCGAAAAGCGTGCCAAGGGTAACAGTATCTAAATGTGATAAATTATTGGTCAAAAAACTCTAAAAGTCAGTACAAACTCAACGGTATATCCAGATGTGGATTCCGATGAGCCGAACACAATTTTGCCCAAAAAGTCAACCGTAGGGCCCACCAATTGGCGACTTGGTCAACTGTCTCAGAATTGCATAAAAATTGGGTCACAGGACCAGCGTGTTACCATGAGTCCAGTGGCACAAGTTTTTTCACATTCTGACGAGCGAGCACTAAATGCGTAGGGCTTTCGCCAAAGTTGCGATACGAGGATTGTTCGCGGATACGGGCTGATTCCGACGCGCACACGCATCTGAATCAGTTTTTGTGAACTCTCACATGACCGGGTATACTACGCGTAACTTTTGGTACACTTGGTACACGACGGGGCGGTCCTGTTTGGTGGGCGCGCTCCGTTTCGTAAATTTTGAAAATTTGGAAAAAGTGAGTTTTCGCGATTTTTCAACGAATTTAATTCTACATATAGCAGTTAAAAATTTAATTTAATTAACAGAAATTAAACTAGGTCAAGTTTTCTCCGTATATCAAAAAGAAAAAACGAATTCAGATCTCTGTGGTGGGAGATACGAATCCAGGAACATAGGTAGTCACCGCAGTTTTCTGCGATACCTAAAAGTTATCTTTTTTCGTCAACTTGGACTTTGTTTTCGCCTAGGATTACGCACTGTTCGAGTTCAACTATCTATAGATATTGAAGAGGGTTAAGTGGTGAACGTACCGGTGAAGACGGGGTCGAGTTTGGTTCAGCGAGGTGACGAGAAACAGGGCTAAAACACAGGTACTTCGCTGTTTGAAACTGCAGCGCGCAGGGTTGCGCGGGGTCGCGGTCGTCGTGCGGGCGGCTCCGGGATGGAGGCGGCAGTGGTCGAGGGTTCTGGGAAGTCGGCGGCTGGCTAGGTCGAGGGGCTAATGGAGTAGATTAGGGTTAGGGTTTGTCGAATGAATATATATAAGAGGGGGAGAGATTCGTGAGGTCGGTATATAAGGAGCTGCTGCTGCTCTTATTCTATTTGCACGCGGGTTATGGGTGAATGCGGGTATGTGGGACTGATGGGTTTGGGATCCAATAGGGATTTTAATTGTTTTTCTTTTTCTTTCCTTTTTCCATTTCTTTTTTTTTCCCCTTTTTTTCTTTTAATATATATATATATATATATATATATATATATATATATATATATATATATATATATATATATATATATATATATATATATATATATATATACGTAAAAAAATTTAGAATTTGTATTAATGCATACCATTAAGCTAGCAACTGTCCACGGGGTCTCCTACATGGAATAAATTAGAAAAAATTTATACCGGCTCGATAAATCTCCTAAATTCACAAACATCTAAAATAAAAAATAATTAAAATCTATTTCCTCTAATTAGCCACTAATTACTATATTTCAATTATTAATTAATTAAAAAAATTTAATACGGTTTTTAGGATTAGGGATTTTACATACTCGGTATCATTACAATCAATAAAAAACACATACAACAATCACACACAACATTATGACATATATAGACTTATTGTATGGAACATCATATGTAGCATCGAGTAGTCAAGAGTCATCGATCGTCGAAGAACTTAGAATTGAAACAAAATAATGAGGGTCCATGGAAGTGAAGCCATGGTCTGATACCATTAGTCACACCCCGGTTACGGAGAACCGAAAAGTAGCCACTGGGCGTAATGCCGTAAAAGTCTAGATTGCACTTATACCAGACAAGAAGATAGAAAATCAATGGTTATCTCAAAACAATAACTTTGCAATAGAAGAAAATAGATTCATAAGAAAATCACAACCGGATATACAAAACAAATCTTTTTTATTGATAATTGTAGTTGATTACAAAGACTCTCAATAGCCTACTGAATATGTCAACTTGGCTTACAATACTCATGATCTCTCTTGCTCATAAAGGATTTTATCGTTCCATACATCATGTCTTCTTATATCCAAGCAAGCATCATCGTTCGAACATCTTTATGTTGTCAATCAGAGCTCCCAACGTCTTGGTATATCCATGTGAATCTTCGTACCTAGGGAGTTGGGTGTCAGCACACATGGGAATTTATTGGTGAGTGAGGTAGCCCACTCCCTAAATCAACACTAAGTAATCATGTGAAGCATACAGTTATATAGTGATCTTGCTATTATAACTAGATTGATTATAGTTCATATCCATGACATATTATGAAAGAAGGAAATATGTAAGCATATAAGCATGTTATACTTGATAGCGTAAGTAAAACATGAAATATATTGAACTATGTCACTTAACAGTGACTTCTTACCACAACCGATGCGCTAACCTTTGCACAAGGCAAGGTGAACACTGTCACTACCAAATTTTTAGAAGAGGGTATTTTTGGTCATTTTGCATATTATTTAATTTTTTTTAGTGATTAATATTTTTTAGTATGCAATTAATTAATATTGTGCTTGTACTATTTATTATAGTTAGTGGGCTAGCCTATTTATTTAGACTTGACACTAGTGGACCCAAATTAGACTTGTCATGATAATTAGTGAACCCAACATGGACTAGGCCCATTAGATCCATTTCCACTAATTAATTAGGAGGATTAGACTAATTTGCATTAATGTAGAAACTTTTCAAAATAGCCATCCTTAATTATTCTCCATAATTATTCATGTAAAGGCATATTGGATAATTTGTGGTGACTTGGAGAATGGGAAAGGGGCCGGCCACTTATAAGGGCCTTTCCTCTCTCTCCTTTTTATTTACTCCTTCATTTTGAGATCCCCAATTAACGCCATCCCTCCCTCAATTCTCTATCAAAATTCTTTCAATTCCTTCACATTCTCTCTCATTTTCACCACTCAAGGAGATTTGAAGCTTGAAGAAGCAAGGAGCACAAGGAGAAGGAGCTTTGGTGGAGAGATCGTGTCCGGATCGTGTCCGATTGTACTTTTCATTGGAAATCCATCTTCTAATTGGTAATTCTGAATTTTTCTTTATTCTAGCTTTCAAATCATGCATTTGACTTCTAGGAACACTCCAATTGCATATGGCTACCTATAGGAACAAGTTCTAGACTAATTGGTTCAGTATTATGAATTCTACATGATAATTTGTGTATATTTTGGAAGAATTACGAGATTGACACATCAAGTGTGTCATGGGCCTAATTTAGTAAATTAGACTTAGATCGGGGTTGTGATACTAGCTACGTGTCCACAATTGGACACGAGTAGGCCGTATCACGATACGGTACGATACCGTGTGATACGTGGCTCTATTTTGTGTGTTTTGTGCAATTCTCTTCATTTCTCATTGTCACAAGTTCTAATAGTTATAATTATGAATATGTGAATTGGGAAAATATTTATTATGATGAATTGGTGAGATTTGGCTCTTGGTTGAGTGTGTATCATATTTTTCCTAGATTGTACTCTTTAGGTGTTTGAGTTAATGCCTATATATATATATATATATATATATATATATATATATATATATATATATATATATATATATATATATATATATATATATATATATATATGTGAATTTATACAGTTATTATATATTTGTGTGTATTGAATTCATGAACGAGGTGTAGTGACTGTGTGTTATGGTTCAATTGTGTTGGTGAAGGAGTTTTACTGTGACTGTGAAGAGAGAAATGGTGACTTGGATCTGTGTATCTAAGTGTGCAGGATGTTAGCTTCATAGCAGTGACTTATAGACACTAATATATATATATATATATATATATATATATATATATATATATATATATATATATATATATATATATATATATATATATATATATGAGTTCTTAATTTGGTTAGTTGTTGTGTGTTTGGGAGTTGTATAAGTTTGGGGAAAGGTAAGTTGCAGTATTCTAGTGAACACTTGGGGGACGGGTAGTTGTAGTACAGTGTGGAGAGGTACTGCAGTCCGTTAGCAACAGTCCATGGGGTATTAGAAAGTATAGGATGTAAGTTCTCATTGTTAGGTTGAAGAGAGTGTTTGCAATTGTGAGTAGTGAGATACCTGGGAATTCCAGTGCGCTAGTGTGCCAGTATAGTGAACGCAGTAACCTCAAGGTTGAGCTCGAGTACTATACATTGGTGCTTGGGATAACAAGAGTGTGATGGGTAGGCTTTCATATGAGTGTCTGGTATGAAATTAGTTTAGTGGTGTGTGTCTGTGTGGTGGAGTTGTTGTGAAAGGGTGTTCTGGGAGTGTTGCTGATGGGTAGGGGCTTGGGCTGATGCAAGGTATGGTCAGCATGGTAGCAGTCAGTCTGTGTGGTGAATTTGTAGGCAGTGCAAGCTTCAAGTGTGGCATTACAGGCAAGATTTAGGAGAAGGGAAGTTTGGTTGTAGTAAGGAAGTGAGGAAGGATTGAACTTTGTGTCAAGATCAGATGAGGGATATCCTTCTATAAGTATACATGTGTTATATAGATAGGTATTTATATATATATATTTCATATATGAGTTAGTATATTTGATGGTGTGTTAAGCTTGAGCATGGGGAGCTCAATTACCTGGTAATGAAAGGTATTACCTCTGTCGGATTTCATAGTGTGTGTGTGTGTATTAGGTGTTGGTGTTACAGTGGTGTTGGGGGTGAGTATTTTAGTGTGAGATGGAGTGGGTTAACTAAGATCAGTGTAAGAGTAGTAGAGTGGTTGCAATTAGGTATATCTGGGTAATACTTTCAGTTCAGTACAAGGGATCAGGTAGACAATAGTTTGAGGGAGGTTAGGAGTGAAGTTAGTGTTCAGTCCAGTAGGGATTAATTAGGTGCTTAGTTCAGTTAGTGATGGTTGTGTCCAGTTAGTTGTTAGTCAAGAGTTCAGTGGTCGTATCAGTAACACTGATACAAGGTATATATAGGTTAGTATGATGTTAGTCATCAACTGTTGGTTGTAATAAGTAATAGTTAGATATCAGTGGTGAGTATTAGGATATAGTTAGTGCATCAGGTTAGGAAGAGGGGAGTTAAGTGATACATAGTATATCACTGAAGGGTTTTAGATGTGGTGTAGATGTCAGTATAGATATAGATGGGGATTAGTTTTGGCTTGTTAGTTAAATATCAGTTGATAAGAACAAATAGTTATTAGTATCCGTTGAGGTTGTATCAATTAGACTTACAGTCAAATATATATAGAGTAAGTTAGTTAGTTATCAGTTAGTATTAGAATGTTAGTTATATAGTAGCTTTGTTAGTTTACTTATATGATACATGTTAGTATCAAGGTTAGTTAGTATATAGTGTTAGTAGCATTAGCATATTGATATTAGTTAGGATATCTCTTAGAAACATAGTTAATGACTTGTCATAGCTAGTATAACTTAGTATTAACCAGTTAGTAACAAATATGAACCTTAAACCTTAGTGTGGACCTAGTTTAGCTAGGATAACCTAGTATTGGCTTAGAAGTGCATTCTAGTGCATCCTTTAACTTAATTCTTTTTATTACACCCAAGTGACATGCTTTTCATCTATAGGGTTGTGTGACATCAGCTTCGGCATCGAGAGACAACCTTTGCTCAGGACCAGAGGCGAGTACTTCTCTAGTAGTTTCCATTACTTGATATCTTCTATGATTCTTGTTTTATAGTATTGTTCTTCTTCCTGCTCCGAAACATATTGGATACACGGATTGATATTGTATGGATTCGTTGTCTTGAGATACATGGTATCAGGCCTATCTATTATGGACTAATGAATTACTAGACTAATGTATTTCTGGCCTAATGACATATTATGGACTATTGAGATTCTTCGTCTCGGGACTGGATCCATGAGTACTGGTCGGACGAAAAAATACCTAGGAGACGTGTGAAAATTCCCTTTCTATCCTATGGTCTTAATGGAATAATAGCAGTCACACACGACACGTGTGATTTGCCGGATATTTACCCTAGCCATTCACATGTCAACTTGGTATTTCAAAATATTAGTTTAGATGTTGTCTTTCTGGATTACTTTATTTCCTACTGGATGAATATTCACATTATCAGGTTTCCTAGTTTCACATTTATCTGTCTGTCTTTACTTATTTATTATTCTCCATCCAGTTGCCATTACATCTCTAGTTACTAGCTCATTTCAGTTCATATTATGCTTCCTTATTTACCTGCTTATCCGGCGTTCATCATTATTTGCAGTTTCATAGTCTTTATCAATTAATTGAAATTTCTATTGGGTTGCATTTCGCTCCATCCTGATTGGATATTTTTTTCAGATGACTATTTAGAGGACTGGGGTCCCACCCATTATGGAGTAGAGGAGGAAATAACAACCATGGGCCCTGACACTCAGGAGTGATTACCGAGGAGGCTTAGACTGATATTTCGGCATTGTATTAGTTTTCTAATTAGATTTTTGGCATGTATATTTTGTTTGAGATTTGAGTTGTGACTTAGACTTTTGGATTGATCTTGTGGATGTATTGTGACTCTTTTTCCTCTTTTATTCCATATCGTGCTTCTATCCTCCTTAGTTTGATATTGCGATTGAGCATTGTTTACATTAGCATATTATTATCATTGTTACTCCATTTGGAGTAGAGATGGCATGACAGGTACCTTATATATTATGTGAGATATTAGATAATATTGTTGACCTAGACAGCTTTCCACGTCGTTACTATGACGTAGGCTGGGCATTGTTCATGTACTCGTACCCTCATTTCGGGTGTGGGTCGTGACACGTTTTTAGTGGTGGCCTATGCAGGTCTTGCTTCGCAATAGTGCGATGTCGTGGTAGTACAACAGTTTAGTTGTACTGCTGCGAGCTTCTGATAGGATGTAAGGTATATGATACTAGGATGAGGGAATACTCAATCACAACTAGGAAACTTCCAATCGATTGTCTTTGCTATCTTTATCATTCTGAATATCATTTTTATTAAAATATTATTGTCATTCTTTGATGATATCGTATCTTTCGTAAATAATTGATTCCTTTATTTTAATCTGTCTTCAGGATGCCGCTGAAGACACGATCACAGCGCTCTGCTGCAGTCTCAGTGAGGTCGGTTACTTCACCACCTCTGCTGCGAACAACTACTTCTCCAGTTCCAGCTCACAGGGTCGCCTCACCGGTCCAGGTGGGGGCCTCGGCAGCTGCTTTCGGGGATGCTCCTCCCCCAGTTCGGAGGGAAATTCCAGCTACTTCTGGGGAGCTTCCACCACCACCGCCAATGCCAATTGATGCTACACAGTTGCTCACCATATTTTAGCAGATGGTGGAGGCCCAGGATGAGGCGCAGCACCGGCAGACTGATGTGATGAGATTGGACATTGAGAATGCCCAACAGATGGCTATTACAACAGTGGAGAGGAAGACACCACCGCAGACACAGGAGGCCCAGCCCAAGTTGGGCAACATACATGACTTCAAGAAGTTGGATCCCCGTGCCTTCAAGGGAAAATAGGGCATTATGTATGCCGATGACTGGTTAGAGAACATGGAGCGCGTCATGCGCTTATCCCGGCTTGCAGAGGATCTGAAGGTGGAGGTGACATGATTACAGATGATGGACATTGACAGTACCTGGTTCTGGAATAAGCACAAATCGCTGATCCAGGACTGACATGGGATGAGTTCAAGGGAACCTGTTCAAGAAGAAGTTCTTTCCACCTACCGAGAGACTTGACTTGGAACGACAATTCCAGAACCTTCAACAGGGGAGCATATCGGTAGATGAATATACCACGGAGTTCGTCAGGTTGGGGAGGTATGTAGACTATATGGTGAGGGATCCTGAGATCCGAGCAAGCAGGTTCAGAGAGGGTTTGAACTTGGAGGTAAAGACTTTTATTCCCACAGGATATGAGACATATGAAGAGATTTTGAGGGAGGCCCATAAGGTCGAGATAGACCTGAGTTTGAGGCCCAAGAGAGATCGAGAGTTATTTGGTGGCAGCAACATTGCGGGTCCAGCTAAACGACCCTATATCCAGCAGCAGCAACAGATTCAGCTGCCGATTCATGCTCCAGTTCAGCAGCAACATCAGAGGTAGACACATTGGGCTTTTTTGTGCAATTATTGCAAGAAGCCTGGTCATTCCTGGGATGTCTGCAGGAAGAGGTTGAAGGTATGCCTATTTTGTGGGTTAGCTGCACATCAGATGCGAGACTGTCCCACCGTACTTCCATTTGGTAGAGCACAAGATCAGAGAGATAGAACTAGGCCACCTGTGGTACCGCAGATTGCTCAACACCCGCAGAGAAAGCCACCCGACAGGGGATGACCGTCAAGGAGGCCGACGCTTCAGGTGATGGGTTAACAAGTTCTGTTCCTTCTTTCAGTCCTTTTCCATCCACTTGTTCTGATTTATTCCTTAGTACCTTATAATTGCTTTATGATATATAGTTAATATCATTAGTAGTATACCCTATCTAAGACTGCAATAACATGACAGGCGAAGACCAACACCATACTCGTTGACCATAATTAGTGATTCCTGTTGAATTGTATGCTTGTATGATTTTAGACGGGTTAGAAGTTTTGACCTAGAGGAACACGACCATCTTTAAATTTTGAGGACAAAATTTTTCTAAGGAGGGTAGACTTGTCACTACCACAATTCTAGAAGAGGGTATTTTTGGTCATTTTGCATATTATTTAAAAAAATTTAGTGATTAATATTTATTTAGTATGCTATTAATTAATATTGTGCTTGTACTATTTATTATAGTTAGTGGGCTAGCCTATTTATTTAGACCTAATACTAGTGGATCCAAATTAGACTTGTCATGATAATTAGTAAGCCCAACATGGACTAGGCCCATTAGATCAATTTCTACTAATTAATTAGGAGAATTAGACTAATTTGCATTAATGTAGAAACTTTTCAAAATAGACATCTTTAATTATTCTCCATAATTATGTAAGGGCATATTAGATAATTGGTGGTGACTTGGAGAAGAGGGAAAGGGCCAGCCACTTATAAGGGCCTTCTCTCTCTCCTCTTCATTTACTCATTCATTTTGAGATCCCCAATTCACACCACCCCCCATCAATTCTCCATCAAAATTCTCTCAATTCCTTCACATTCCATCTTATTTTCACCACTCAAGGAGCTTTGGATCTTGGAGAAGCAATGAGCACAAGGAGAAGGGCTTTGATGTCCAAATCATGTCCAGGTCGTGTCCGATTGTGCTTTTTATTGAAAATCTATCTCCCAATTGGTAATTCTGAATTTCTCTTCATTCTAGCTTTCAAATCATGCATTTGACTTCTAGGAACACCCAATGATATAGGACTATCTATAGGAACAAGTTCTAGGCTAATTGATTAAGTATCGTGAATTCTATATGATAATTTGTGTGTATTTTAGGATAATTACGAGATTGACACATCAAGTGTGTGTCATGAGCCTAATTTAGTAAAATTGGACTTAGATAGGGGTTGAGATACTAGCTACGTGTCCAAAATTGGACACGAGTAGGTTGTATCACGATATGATACGGTACGATACCGTGTGATACGGGATTCTATTTTGTGTGTTTTGTGCAATTATCTTCATTTCTCATTGTCACAAGTTCTAATAGTTATAATTATGAATTTGTGACATGGGAAAATATTTATTATGATGAATTGGTGAGATTTGTCTCTTGGTTGAGTGTGTATCATATTTTTCCTAGATTGTACTCTCTAGGTGTTTTGAGTTAATGTCTTTAATATATATATATATATATATATATATATATATATATATATATATATATATATATATATATATAGGTGTATGTGAATTTTAACTGTTATTATATATTTGTTTGTATTGAATTCATGAATAAGGTGTAGTGATTGTGTGTTATAGTTTAATTGTATTGGTGAAAGAGTTTTACTGTGACTGTTTTGAGAGAAATGGTGACTTGGATCTGTGTATTTAAGTGTGCATGTTGTTAGCTTCATAGCAGTGACTTACTCTGATTGATATATATATATATATATATATATATATATATATATATATATATATATATATATATATATATATATATATATATATATATATATATATATATATATGAGTTCTTAATTTGGTTAGTTGTTGTGTGTTTGGGAGTTGTACAAGTTTGGGAAGAAAGATAAGTTGCAGTGTTCTAGTGAACACTTAGGGGACGGGTAGTTGCAGTACAGTGTGGAGAGGTACTGCAGTCCATTAGCAGCAGTCCATGGGGTATTAGAAAGTATATGATGTGAGTTCTCAGTATTAGGTTGAAAAGAGTGTTTACAATTGTAAGTAGTGAGATACCTGGGAATTCCAGTGAGCTAGTGTGCCAGTATAGTGAATGCAGTGAACTCAAGGTTGAGCTCGAGTACTATACATTGGTGCTTGGGATAACTGGAGTGTGATAGGTAGGCTTTCATATGAGTGTCTGGTATGAAATTAGTTTAGTGGTGTGTGTCTGTGTGGTGGAGCTGTTGTGAAGGGGTGTTCTGAGAGTGTTACATATGGGTAGGGGCTCGGGCTGATGCAAGGTATGGTCAGCATGGTAGCAGTCAGTGTGTGGGGTGAATTTATAGGCAGTGCAAGCTTCAAGTGTGGCATTGCAGGAAAGATTTATAAGAAAGGAAGTTTGGTTGCAGTAAGGAAGTGAGGGGAGGATTGAACTTTGTGTCAAGATCAGATGAGGGGTGACCTTCTATAAGTATACATGTGTTATATAGATAGGTATTTATATATATTGCAGATATGATTTAGTATATTTGATGGTGTGTTAAGCTTGAGCATGGGGAGCTCAGTTACCTGGTAATGAAGGGGATTACTTGTATCAGATTTTATAGCGTGTGTGTGTGTATTAGGTATTGGTGTTATAGTGGTATTGGGGGTGCGTATTTGAGTGTGAGATGGAGGGGGTTAACTAAGATCAGTGTAAGAGTAGTAGAGTGGTTGCATTTAGGTGTATCTGAGTAATACTTTCAGTTTAGTGAAAGGATCAGGTAGACATTAGTTTGAGGGAGGTTAGGAGTGAAGTTAGTGTTCAGTCCAGTAAGGATTAGTTAGGTGCTCAGTTCAGTTAGTGATGGTTGTGTCCAGTTAGTTGTTAGTCAAGAGTTCAGTGGTGGTATCAGTAATACTGATACAAGGTATACATAGGTTAGTATGATGTTAGTCATCAACTGTTGGTTGTAATAAGTAATAGTTAGATATCAGTGGTGAGTATTAGGATATAGTTGGTGCATCAGGTTAGGAAGAGGGGAGTTAAGTGATACATAGTGTATCACTGAAGGGTTTTAGATATGGTATAGATGTCAGTATAGATAGAGATGGGGATTAGTTTTGGCTAGTTAGTTAAATATCAGTTGAGGTTGTATCAATTAACTTACAGTCAGATATATATAAAGTAAGTTAGTTAGTTATCAGTTAGTATTAGAATGTTAGTTATATAGTAGCTTTGTTAGTTAACTTATATGATACATGTTAGTATCAAGGTTAGTTAGTATATAATGTTAGTAGCATTAGTATATTGATATTAGTTAGGATATCTCTTAAAAACATAGGTAATGACTTGTCATAGCTAGTATAACTTAGTATTAACCAGTTAGTGACCAATATGAACCTTAAACCTTAGTGTGGACCTAGTTTAGCTAGGATAACCTATTATTGGCTTAGAATTGCATTATAGTGCATCCTTTAACTTAATTTTTTTTATTACACTAAAGTGACATGCTTTTCATCTATAGGGTTGTGTGATATCGACTTGGGCATCGAGAGACACCCTTTGCTCATAACCAGAGGCGAGTACTTCTCTAGTAGTTTTCATTACTTGATAACTTCTATGATTCTTGTTTTATAGTATTGTTCTTCTTTCTGCTTCGTGACACATTGGATACACGGATTTGTATTGTATGGATTCGTTGTCTTGAGATACGTGGTATCAGGCCTATATATTCTGGACTAATGAATTACTAGACTAATGTATTTCTGGCCTAATGACATATTCTGGACTATTGAGATTCTTCGTGTCGGGACTGGATCCATGAGTACTGATTGGTCAAAAAAATACCTAGGAAACGTGTGAACATTCCCTTTCCATCCTCTGGTCTTACTGGAATAATAGCAATCACACACGACACGTGTGGTTTGCTGGATATTATCCCTAGCCGTTCATATGTCAACTTGGTATTTCAAAATACTAGTTTAGATGTTGTCTTTTTGGATTACTTTATTTTATGTCGGATGCATATTCACATTATCAGGTTTCCTAGTTTCACATTTATTTGTCTGTCTTTACTTATTTATTGTTCTCCATTCAATTGCCATTACATCTCTAGTTACTAGCTCATTTCAGTTCATATTATGCTTCCTTATTTACCTGTTTATCTGGCGTTCATCACTATTTGCAGTTTCATAGTCTTTATCAATTAATTAAAATTTCTATTGGGTTGTACTTCGCTCCATCCTGATTGGATTTTTTTTTCAGATGACTATTTAGAGGACTGATGTCCCACCCATTACGGAGCAGAGGAGGGAATATCAACCATGGGCCCTGACACTCAGGAGTGATTATCGAGGAGGCTTAGACTGATATTTCGATAATTGTATTAGTTTTCTTATTTGACTTTTGGCATGTATATTCTGTTTGAGACTTGAGTTGTGCCCTAGACTTTTGGATTGATCTTGTGGATGTATTGTGACTGTTTTTCCTCTTTTATTCCATACCGTGCTTCTATCCTCCTCAGCTTGATATTGTGATTGAGCATTGTTTACATTAGCATATTATTATCATTATTCCTCCATTTGGAGTAGAGATGGCATGACATGTACCTTATATATATATATATTGTGTGAGATGCTAGATAATATTGTTGACCTAGACAGAGTTCTACGTCGTTACTACGACATAGGCTAGACATTTTTCATGTACTCGTGGCCTCATTCCCGGTGCGGGTCGTGACAAATACTTACAGTCCTGCATAAGACATACGTTAGCATATCGTCTTATCTATATAAAGGTCACTGGCATTCTAAACCATATTGGACTACATCTTTGTATGACGGTAATCACTTCGCGTTCGGGTTGCAAACCCTACCGAAGGTTCCAAAATACCCCATATTGTGACACGCAATTCCAGAGTAGGTTGTAAGCCTTCAAGGAATGTCCTGCAAATATCGTGCCACCAAAGCACATTATATCCTCCTAAGCTAATACGATTCCGGTTCCCCGGATAATCGTTCGAGTTAATCAAACCTTGTGCACAAGTTATTCATGTCCATGATCATACAAATGCGTAAATAACTGACTATAATACATGCATGGTACAGAAACATAAGTAAAACAATATACATATATGCTTACAATATTCTATCATTCTCGTGTAATCACTTACTCTTTTAATGTTCTAATTGGTGACCCGTATGCCCCAATATACCTAGGTACTAAGCCACAACCGTCAGTTTTTGGGTACAACACCCTTTCCAACAGTTCTATGATTTCGAACCACAACTGCTCGTTTCACATACGAAGCCTACCATTAATATACTGACAATTCCGTGGCATTGTGCCATAACTATCTACTTCTCCGACGAAGCATCTTTCAACATAAGAGGCTTATAAAGCTTCACGCATCCTGATGACCTTATAAACCGTGTACTGATGCACTCCCGATACAGTTATTCAATGTTCTACACTCAATGTTCAAGTATGCAAGGTGGTTCATTTTATTAGGGCATGAAGGAGTAGAAAGGAAGGGTCAGAGTCTACCCACCTATACAGATTCATCATGATTCTCAAACTATGCGATCTGACGTGATGCACGATCTTCTTAACTGGTATAACCATGCAATCACTCCGTGTTCCTCAATCATCCGACATTACCAGATTATGCAAGACTGCACCACCGCTCATTTTATTAGGTCATGAAGGAGTAGAAATGAAGGGTCAGAGTCTACCCACCTATACAGATTCATCATGATTCTCAAACTATGCGATCTGACGTGATGCACGATCTTCTTAACTGGTATAACCATGCAATCACTCCGTGTTCCTCAATCATCCGACATTACCAGATTATGCAAGACTGCACCACCGCTCAAATCCTACGATCCCTCGTACTGCTCTGAACTGGCCCGTTGATCCAAATTACGATGCTCACAACATGCCTATGTCCGTTGCAAGGTGATACTCTGATCACAAAAAACTTCGTATACTACCTGCACATGAAACCAAATTCAATCAGTCCTTCTTCGAGTTAATGAACCATCGTAATGCACCGTACGGAGCGGGACATTACACCAAGCACATGTTTAGCTCGTATTTTAGGACTCATTCTCCGCATGAGGACTACAATATTATATATATTCTATACTACAGCTAGAGCCGATCGTGTATAATTGTATACTGATGTCATAGTTATTGATGTTTAGTGTAGGCATCTATTCGGTAGAAAAAAGAAAACACAACTACTAATGTGCCATTCTTGATGTTTAATCCTACAACTTTAAATTAATTAAGCCTACAACTAAAAGTTTTATTAGTTCTGAATATATACAATAGGTGATATCCTTACTGTTATTATTTTCTGAAATATAATCTATTTTAAAATAGTCATTGTCGACAATAACCAGAGGAGGCTAAAAATAACAGTATGGACTTGTAGTTTATTGTGTGTTTTTCATTATCTTTTTGTCATAGTTATTATCTTGTGCATGAGTTAGATATTATAATTTATGCTAATATTTTTATTCATATTATTGTTAGTGGATATCATGGATGGTTACTATGAAACTACAATATAGATTATTGTATTAAGATATAGATATGGTACTACCGACGATAATGTGGTATAGGTTGAACTTGAATACGTACTTTCCTCTTATATTTGTAGAAAATTTATACAGCGCTGCTTTACAGATCGCAACTGCAACTGCGGACACGTGTCCGATTTTGATTGGTCCGGACTTTTGTGGCCTACGTTAGCAGAGGGACTAACGTCATTGGGGTTTTCTCCAGCCAATAACTGTACGCCACCTGGTCGTCGACTTGGTTTTCGGTTCAACCTTTCGGACTGTCAACAGTCACTTGTACCCTAACGTGGGGTCGATCGTGATCTCTTCTATCGTTGAAGTGTTGCTAGGACCCCCGGTTTTGGGTCGACCGAGTGCAGGATCTCTTGCTAGTGTTTTGATAAATACCACATGTTTCTGCTATGTAAAAAAAAAGTTTTTTTTTGTTTGTTTGACATGTGACATCTATATAAGAAATATAATTTAAGTTATGCTATATATATACTACTATTTAAGCTTATGTACGCTTCCGTCTTTGTATTTTATTACTATTTATTTGTACCACTTTTCAACTTAATGGTCACATGAGATGCTTAAAGGAAAATTTGGATTACTTTACATACGGTGAGGGACGGACAAAGAAATTTGAAATAGAGGAGATCAATCTCAAATGTAAAAAAAAAATTAAAATTTTGTTAAATAAAGTTAACTACATCAAAATTTTATTAAAGAATTAGATATTTTGTCATGTAGCATAATATTATTAAATTACTATTTGATGCATAATAATCTTAACTATTTTATCCAGTCTCGTCTGAAGTTTAGCAGAATTTAGGAGAGACGAAAATACAATTTATGAAGAAAAAAGTAAAACCTGATCTAAATATGTATATATAAAGTAAAAAAATTATAAATTTCGGAAAGAACAAAATATAAAATTGATAATTTTTTTTTAAAAGAACATAAGTATTTAACTCGGAAGCAAAAATTCAGTAGGAACAACCGCTCCAACTTGCTTCCATATAGGTCCGTCCCTACACATAATATATATATATATATATATATATATATATATATATATATATATATATATATATATATAAACTTAATGGTCACATCTATCTTTCCTAATTATTAGTTAATTGAAAATATTCTGTTATTATTTACATTGTTTATACGAGCAAATATACATTCTATGTAAATATTTTAATATGTTGTTCTATCATTATCACTAGGATTAATTTAGTTTATGTGCCTTTTGTCCCTGGCTATGAACTGTGCTAATTGTCCTCTGGAGGAGGGGGGGAAAAAACACTACGAAAGAACAATAACTACACCAAAAAGATAATTTAATACATAATGTCAACCCATTTTTCTTTGTTTATTTTGCATTTTTTTTTATTCCGCTCATACTACATTTTTTTTTTGCGAGCCAATTAATAACAAAAACTTGTGTTAAATCATAGACTTTTTGCACCCATCGACACTAAGATATTGAAAAGTCAGAGACATAGTCCATAATAAAAGGGAATTAAAGAATCTCAGACCAATTAATGTGCAATGTTTGTCTATCATCTACATATGATATGTTTGTATCTGGATGAATTTGGTACAACTAATTTATTTTACAGCTGTGCTTTACAAATGGAGAAGAGGGACCGAAGCACGAACCGCATACCACAGTGTCGGTTTTTCATTGGACGAGATGGGACGGGAGATGATCCACGCTAGCAGGATACTGTGACTAGTGGAAACTGGTCACGTCAGTCGCGATTCAGTCTTCGGACTGACCGTCGGTCTGTTAGACTTTTTTTGTTTATTTTGTCTGTTTTAACTTATTAATATATGTTTTAGGTAACAACAATTTTTTTTGGTAAAATTGATACTTTTTTTTATATTTTCGAAAAGTAATATTGCTTTCAAAAATTGATTATGCTATCACCATTCGACAAAGACTACTATTAGTCACTCAAAAAGCTGTCATTTTCCCACTAGGTATTTTCTTTATTCTGTTGGGTTTGACGAACAAAACTAAACCAAACCTCAACTCTTTATTAAACATTTTCTCACTTGTAGGTGACTGCAACACATTTGTATATTACTTTTGGGAGAAATATTAATTAAATCTACAAGTTTTTGTTAATTGTTTTACTAATTTTCTCGCCAACTTAACTAAGTAACTAAGAGACAGTCAACAAAGTAAACTTAAAAGTTCCCAATCATGAACTCTCTTTTAGAGTAGGTGTAAAATTCACAATCAGTCTTGTTTTTTTTTTTTTAACCTCCAACACTCCATCACTTGATTGTTCAACCGTTGGTATATATAATTCTTATGAATACCAGTATTTTTCAATCAATTTGATCAAATCATATATTTCTTATGTTGACTTTTTTTAATGTTTACATACAATTAATGCATGAGTTTGTAGACCGTACTTTCAACTTTTAAAATTGTGTAGATATGTCGAACCCTACTGGCA
This sequence comes from Iris macrosiphon, assembly GCA_036927795.1. Taxonomy (NCBI): domain Eukaryota; kingdom Viridiplantae; phylum Streptophyta; class Magnoliopsida; order Asparagales; family Iridaceae; genus Iris; species Iris macrosiphon. The sequence continues at coordinate 226,603,137 of JAYESA010000006.1, forward strand.
ATTGTGGTCAGTGAGAAGAGGTATATAACCTTCTTGACTAGACGGACGGTCACGAAATCAAACCGCGAAATAATGTGGAACAGTGGACTCAAATAACATACAACGTAGCGTACACAAAGTACCGTACGTATTGTCGGACATCACAAAAAATAATAATATAGACATCAAATTAATTATTATTTTTAGTGTGAAAGCGATGTACATGTGCAAGGATGTAAAATAGTAGGTATATTATTTTTCCTTCCCAAAATATTATGTTATAGAGCACATTAAACAAGTCTTACGTAAAGATAGACAAATGGATAGTTATGAAAGAAAAAAAATTCTAAAGCCACATCATATTTTGATCAGGACAGTTCATTAGGATTGTAAAAAAAATTTGACAGTCCTATTTTTATCTATTGGAAGGACTGTCAATTTTTTGACAGTTCTATATATTGGAAGAACTGTCAAAAAAATTTATCAGTCCTAAAAATTAGACTGTGCTGAATAATTTTGATAGGTACTTCAGAATTTCCCTTAGGAAAACGTCTTTTCCTTCGTCACAAAACATCTTTTCTTTCCCATATAAGGAGCAACCTAGGCAAACACTTTAGGACCCAAATTCTAGGACACAGGGAAGCATCAAAATTTGTAGGTCACAAAGTAAAACTACATCAAGGAGAGAATGAAGACAACCCACAAAATTTGTAGGTCACCTAGTACATTATTATCACCACTATTCTTCAATCGTAACGTCCATTCCCACTTGTGGGCCACCCCCAACCCCTATATAAATAAACCCCAACCAACCTCTTGTTACGTATCTTCCCTTCCTCTAGACCTCCAATATCGCATCCGGGTCGGATCCAGCAGCTGACCCGATACCCGAATGGCGAAGGCAGGCAGGCTCAGTAGCAAGCTCAAGTGCATGCTGAGGAGGTGGCACTCCTCCTCCAGCCAGATCACCGCGGGTGCGGAACCCGAGTCCGAGGTAGACCCGGAGCCCGCATCCGCGTGGCCGTGTTCGATATCGTTCCACGCGGACGAGGTGCCATCCGGGTACCGTCCGGTGTACGTGGGGAAGTCCCGAAGGAGCTACTTGATCAGCAGTGGACTCCTCGAACATCCAGTCTTCCAGAACCTTCTAGAATCTTCCTCGCCCGCCGTTGTCGGGTGCGAGGTGGTGCTCTTCGAGCACCTACTGTGGATGCTGGAGAATGCGGACCCGAAGCCCGAATCGCTCGACGAGCTGGCCGAGTTCTACGTCTGCTGAATATACACGGCTGTTGATGGTGCTTGTTGCGTCTCTTCTAATTATCGTTTCAAAATAGCTGTACGAGAAATATGACTGGATGATAAGTGTAACATATGTCATTATTTTTAAATTTACTGAAGTTTATTATTATTAATTTTTAATTTTAAAGATCAAGGTATCCTTAAAGCGTCACTAATATGAATCGATGCAGTAATGACTTGAATGATGTGACCGAGCATGAATCAGTAGACTGAACTGGATATCCCATGTCCGTGTCGTATCGTGTCGGACATATCAGACATGCCAAAACATAGTAGTATGATACGCAAAAATAGGTATCGATCGGATCAGTGTTGTTGTGTCTGAATCGTGTCGTATTCATGTCTACGCAACATAGATTCGAATGCATTGTCAGAATCAATAGTCCTAAGGATTCTTGCTAAGCTAAGGATCTATGAGACTGGTGAGAACTAATGACTTCTAATAAGAGAGAGAGAGAGAGAGAGAGAGAGAGAGAGAGAGAGAGAGATTACAAAGGGGGAATTAATTTATATGGTTGATTACAGAACTTACTGTTTTATTAGACAAGTATCGAATACAACCAATACACTCAAAATTATACAAGGACACGACCGTTTCTCCTTGTCCTTACCGTGTCATGTCGTAGCTTATCGCGTTGCCCCTTTCCCGACCGGTGCAGTCCATTCCAGCTAAGTGGTTGTTGGATAATTAGTACGTTACCAACTGCCAAATAATCAGAGTGGCTCGACTTGAAACAAGATCGGCCACACACAAAATCTGTTGGTAGATGAGAAGGGACACCGTAACATAGGGGTGAGCATTTTTGGATAACATAGGACGGTCGTCCCAAATGACATGCAACACAGTGTGTACAAAATTTCATTCGTATCGTCAGACATCTCAAAAAAAGAAGCAGGAATTTTTGATTTTGGACCGAAAATTGAACCGAACCGAATCAGATTTGGTTCGGTTTGAAAAAAATTCGATTCGATTTCGGTTTTGAAAATACTAAAAAATTTTTTTTATTTAGTTTCGGTTTCAGTTTTGCGTTTCAGTTTTGGTCTAAAACCAAAAGTCGAATAAGATTTGTACAATTAAGTAAATACCCTTATTTTATGCTTATTTTGTGATTGAAAATATGTATATTTTGAAAACAACTATTCTGTGTATATGTTTTGAATCTTAACTTTGGACACAACTTTGAAATACAACAAATGTGTGTATTAAATTACAACTTTTAATATATTTAACCATAGTTACAAATTTGGGTCCGATCCATTAAACAATAACAATAGTCCAATCGAACAAAATAAATAGCTTATTCGGTTCGATTTTTGTTTTGGCTAATTTTGATTTCAGTTTCAGTTTCAGTTTTAGATTTTAAGAATTTTGGTTTATTCAATTTTGATTATTTCGATTCGGTTGAAACCGAATAAACCGAATACTCATCCCTACAGTAACATGCAAAACAGAATTACCTAGCAATGCAGTATCTCTCGAACATTATTTGCTTGGAGGGACACAGGACACATGACACCGCAATGACGCACTAACACAAGCATCATTCATCACAAGATTTTAGGGTCATGTAGCATCTTCGAAGAATTGCGATGATATGATGCATACTACGGATGCGTATGGTCTATTCAGTTTAGCCGAACCACAGTTTTCTTAAATTATACTAAATCGCAAAGCATATAGAATCAAATTGAGTTGACTCAAATTATCTCTACCCTTTATAAAGGGGTTTAAAATCGATTCAAAATGAGCATGCTAAGTCATATGTATATATTCACGTAATTAAAAATTAAACAAATAAATACATTTTAACTAATTCTTTAATTACCTAATAATATCTAATTATATCCAAATAATTCTAACTCATGTAGTTAACGTGTCACGTCCCGCTCCCAGAATACTTGATGAATACGAGGACGGACATGACTAGCTACACAGTACAAGGTATGAAAATGTCGTACGACAGTCACGACTGTCTAGAAAATAAATGCGTAGGACTCTAGCATGCTATGATGTCAGTCTTAAAGCCGACAAATGCTAGTATATCAATCCATCAACAAAACAAGAGTATATCATACAAGAAAGTAAAGAGGCATCCCAAATTACACATCACATATGATCATGAAGCTAGTGAATACAAAGTATTGCACTAGTAGAGTATAATTATACATGATCAAATATACCAGCCATGATCTAATATATATATACATCATGTTGACCAAAGTCAGAGAAATAGTCTCAAAATATGGGGCTAACAATGTCCTTTGCTAAACACCACAAAAGAAGTAGTCAAAACGAGGGGTGGAAGAAGGAAACCCACTCGCGAGCTTCGACTACAGTCCTAAGAGTACGAGCCATCTTGCTGGAAGTACGGGGGATCCTGGTTCTCCTCAAATAAATTTGGCCAGACAAAACCAGTGGGGTCAGAACCCTAAGCAACAAATACTACAAAGGAGCTCAAGGTGATAAACAAAATCCACCACGATCATGCACGAAAAAGAGACATAAATAAATAAATAAATGCAAGTTGAGACTTGTAAGGTACAAATGTACTTGTCCCAAAACTATTACTGGAAGTACTGATAACAGAAAACTGTAAGGAAGATATGGCTGCGAACGACAAGAGGGCATAGAAACCACTCTCGATCAGGATCACAACCTTTAACCAAACAAGGACTGGGGTTGCAGACATTCACTCGAGTAGAACCCTGCACTCTAACCACGCATCGAAAGAATAAAATAAAATGAGGAGCTTGACGAATAGACAAACATTCATTGCACATCCAAACATGCCTACGGCTTGCTGTAATTAACTAAATAGGGTTATCACAACCTAATTACTAACAAATGCATGTTTAAGAATATTGCTATCGCCGGCACTGCAGTCAACCCTAACGGCCAAGGGTACGCTTGTCTAAAAAATTTATGTACATCACAATCAAGAATAACTTGTAATTGACATAAACATGAACTTATCAGAAAATCATAACTTGTCTTGAAATCATAAACTTATCTAATGGTATAAACTTGCTTGTAAACTTGTCTTGAAATATAAAATTGCATGCAAACTTGTCCTGTAAACATAAACTTATATATAAACTTGTCTTGTAAGCATAAACTTGTCTTGTAAGTACCGCAACACGCGTAAACTTGATAGGTCATGGAGCCCTTGCCTAGCAGGGTTGTCACATGCCTCATGGGGCCCTTGGGGATCGGGGTAGCCAGTAGCGCAATATTTTTCCCTCCCACTGATCTAGTTAAATCTTATCTTATTTAATTATTATTAAATTAATTCAAGTTCTCGAGTCGTTGACATTCGAGAATCTTCCTAGAATGACGGGTTACGGGTACGAGCTATTCACGAGTCATCACTGGCAAACTTATCGTATCTGTGACATGGGATACATTGGGCAATACCCACAATCGATTGCCCGATGTCAAATGCTATAGGTTAATATACACAAGCAATTCCATGGTGTCGTGAGTATCCAATCACGTGTTATTATAGGGAAGCACAACATCCAACTATATTCCAATATAATAATCAAAGAAACAATCCAAGCAAAATAGAAAGTGCGCATGATAAAATCCGGCGCATGGAACCATTAGCCGCATGCCAGTCTGCCGCATAGACTATTGGCCGCATGCGTCAGGCTGGCGCATGATATCTAGGCCGTATGTTCCGAAAAAAAGTCCACTCCTTGTGACAAGTGCCAAAGTGACAAAAAATAAATGCATGTTAGAGAAGTGACTAAATTGATGGATGTGACAAGCCATAAAGTGCCAGAGAAGATGAGAAAAAAATCATAAAAGATGTGCCAAGGGTGGAGTAGAGTCATGCATCCAAAGGAAAAGCCACATAGCTCGGTGCCGCATGCTTGGCTTGCAGCATGGGTCTCTCAAATTTAGTGAATTTCTCATTCGTTCAGCAAGAAACACTAGGAGTTCCATCGTTAAGACTTTTTCAAGTACTTAGCGCCAGAACGCATGTGTAATAATTAGTCATGCATCAAACAAGATGGACGCATTCTGGAGGGTATATACAGCAAGGAGTTTAGGCGGCATGACACTCTCTACCGCATAGGATGCTGGTTGCATGAACACTTCATCATCCCCAATCAGCAAGAACTCCATGGAAAATCCGAAAAAGCTTTTAAAATGGTTTTCTTCATAACTTTTTTATTTTAAGTCCAAATCCAGTGAAACAAATGTCAAAATTGTATGAAATCAAATGCTCTATCACATGGAACTACTAGTTTTTAAAAATAACAAGTTTTAATAGATCAATACAAAGAAAACTCATAGAACCCATAAAAAATCTAACTTAAAACTCAGATCTACTCAAATCTATCCATCAAAACCAAAATACCAAGAATTAAAGGTAAAAAGAACATCAAGAAGAATAATTACCATCAAAAACATTTTTAATTAACACATATATGCAAAAATCTGAAATCCATGGCTTCACCATTGATCAAGATGTACTTTCCTGGAGTGGCTTCAAAGCCTCTCCCTCTCACGGTCCAAGTGATCACAACAAGCCTCGTCTAGGGTTAGGGTTCGGTCTAGGGCAAGGGAGAGGAGAAAGAAAAAGGAAAAGAGTGAAATGAAGAATGAAAGAAAGGAGAGAGAAACACTCATATATATATATATATATATATATAAAAAGGGAGAGAGGAAGATGGTCTAGCCATGGGTTCAACCGAAATAGACCAAACCAAGTGTCCATTCTACATACGGGTCCTAAAACGGGTTTATGACAATGCCAATGGGTATTCTACGGGTTTCGGATAGTCTCTCCAGACAAAAAATAAATGACAGGAACCATCATGCAAATTTAGCAGAAATACATTATCAGAAAAAAAAAAATTCTACGAACTCAAGAAATACAAAATCTGGAAATAGGTGTGACATAACGTGGGAGACATAATTTCTGGATGGGTTAGTTCGAACGTACGGTTGAACGATATCTATAACAATTTTAATTTTAATTATATTTTTATAATTTTTTTACATGAGTATAATGGGTTACTAAGTACTAATAAAGAATCATGTTACAAGGTTCAGCAAAACTCACAACAATCCTAGATTGGAGATGTGGATAAACCTTAGAACTAAAGTTGGGATTGCAAAATCCAAAATCTAAAACCCAACCATCTCCATGATTATCAAACCGGATATGTTAATTTAGTGTGGTTAGATTCGGCCTTGTGCATTACGCTGAGATCAGGGCCGACCCAGACACTACAAAAATAGTTCAATTTAGCGGCGTTTATTAGACTTTAGCGACACCATAATATAACGTCGCTAGACGTCGCTAATAGCAACGACACCCGACATCCAACGATAATCAATATTTATATAAAAAAGGGACATCGCCAAACGTCATACCACGTCGCTACCTTTTAATAATAGCGACATCTAGCGACTTCGTAACTTTGTCGTCGCTAAATTTTGCCAATATCTCCGATGTTCGACGATACTGTACACCGTCCTCATTGTACGTGGTAGGTTCAAATTCCGATTCCCGTCTCAAAATGTAGCTTACCGTCGTTTGACGTCGCTATATCTAAAATATCAGCGACGTTTGATGACCTGGAGAGTGGCGTAGCTAATTTTTATAAATTATGCGTTCGGTTTAAATTTTGATTCCCACCCAAAAATGTTGCTTGCTATTGCTGCACGTCGTTATTTCAAATATTGTGACGAGTAGCGACGTCCATATGAGATGTCGCTAAAATTATGAGAATTCTGATCGGTTCGAATTCTCTTTCCCCTATAAATGACCCTCTTCACCCCTCTCCAAACTCCCATTCCCCTTCCCCCCCTTCGTCTCGACCCCCCTCCCTTTCCCATCTCCCACTCTCCTTTCCCTCCCTTCCGCCTCGACCCCCCTCCGTCTCCCCTCCCATCCCCTTAGCCTCGCCTTCACGCCTTCCCTCCGACGTCCAGTCCCTCTCCCTCTACGTGTGCGCCTGCCCTCCACTCCGCCTCCGTCCCATCTCCTTCTCCTCTACTCCCCTCCGTCCAGTCCCTCTCCCTCCATGCACGCACCTCTGTCCAGTTCCCTCGTCACTACCATATTTCTAGAACAGGAGCTTTATTGTCTTTTATCATATTTAATTTAATGTGTTAATATATTGCAAGATATGTTTTTATACATATTATATTGTGTTAGTGGACTAGACCTAGAAACGCACTAGATAAACCCCTGACCAAAATATAGGATTATGGATTAAATTAGTATTTTTTGGGATTAATTATTGGGAATTATATTTTACTAGTGTGATTTTTATTCAATTGTTCTACCTTACCGTTGCTTCGATATTTGGAGCGCTACACTAGCTTTTGCCTTCCAACAAATTTTATATCCATATCCTAGACGTGCCAGTCTTCCATTCTGACCTTTGTGTAACTCATAAATACCCTCTTTTGTGCTTCATTTTAGTCGCACAATATTCGTTATAAACATTTATTTTTAAATCCAAATAAACCCAACTTTGCATCTTTGTCCATTCCAATCGAAATTGGAGACACAATCTCGACCCGTTTTGTGCAACCCAAATTATAAAAATATTCTATTCTAAGTCTTCTAAGTCCATGACACTTGTGTCCTACCTAATTTTAATCCTATGCACTTCCAATTAATTTAAGAACACCATTTACATTAATTTTAATTAAATTGGTGTAAGGACCCAACCTAACCCAAAACTAGATCCAACACCAACCCAAACCCCCAATCATACCCTCAAGGTTCATACTAAACACCACACACCCTTTTTATCCACTACATCACACCAAACATGATATTTTTTTCTCATCCAATCCCAAACCCCATTGTTTGTGCAAATTTCCAATTGTTAGGGACTTTTATGCAAAAATGCAATAAGGTGTCCACCTTCTATTTGATCCGCGACATGAAGAAACACTCCTCCCCTCTTTGATCGATCATAAAAATTTATTTTCCTTTTTTTTTGGAGTGTACAACACAATAACCTTTTCCCCTAGCCATCCTAAGCCCTCCATTCAAAACATGCACTATCCTAGCCATCCATTTTTCTTCATGTAAAGAAACCATCCCCATCCCTAGGAGAACTAGCCGGCCTTAATCCCAAGGTGATCATCACCCTCTTCTCTCTCTCCTATATAAAAACTCTTCCTCCTCTATTTTTTATCACTATAATCAAACATCAAACCGAAATCCTAAACGAAACCCTAAACCACCATCAACACCTCCTTCCTCCGGCCTCTATCCCGCCTGAGCACAGCCACCACTGTCTTCACCATCATAACAACCACCACAGTCCTTCATCCCCGACTCCAGTCAGGACCGCCACCGCCTTCTCCATCGCCGGAGCAACCTCCACCATCATCGACTCCATCATCATCATCTCCCATCACCGATCAGTCACCCTTCCTGACCGTCTTCCCCGAGCAGCGAGTACACCACAGTCATCACTTCACCTTCATCCCTGAACTCACCTTGTATCGGCTACCGTCACCTCCACCATACGACCTCCCCGACAACAGCGACCGACGAAAGAACCACCATCATCCTTGACCTCCATCATCTCCCCATCACCTTCTTCTTCATTCCCGACCACCCGCCTGAGCACCCCGACCACTGAGCAGCTTCCCCGGCTTCTTCCACCACCTTCGTCCCGAGCAGTCGACCACCCTCGACCATCTCCATTCCATCACCGAGCCGATCCCAATCATTACCACCACACAGTCACCACCACATGATCGACTTCACCGTCGACTTCCACATGTTGACATTGTAGCTACTGCTGCCACTGTTGGCCGGAATACCACCGCCGGAGATCGACCTCCACGGGCCACGGACGAGCGTCACCACCTCCTCGGTCACGTACATGCCAAGGTTTGAACTTGCCTTTTTTCCTTCATGTTGTGTGTTGCATGACACTATGTTGGTGAACCCTAATTACTAGTGTGTATATGTGTGAATGTATGTATAGTAATTAGGTTTAATATATATATAAATATACTTCCTGGAAAATTGTTTGTTAGTATTATATATGACTGTATGACCCTAATTGTTAGTTAACTGCCTGGTTGTGCACACTAACATACCAGCTAGGCCATGTGTTAGTGTTGCACAAAATTTAGAGATTTAGACATGTGTTAGTTATTCGTCTTGATATACACGGTATTCGAGGACATGATACCTGTACATTGTTAACTACGCGCACACTCGACCCTGCTAATTGACCAGTTATCACCCCCTTGTGTTAGTTCTAAGTGCAGTATAATTGTATTTACGTGTGTACTAGTGTAACGACTGATGTTATTATATTATTATATTATGTATATAGGGCCGTTAGATCATTTAGGTGAGACTTCGGGAACATGATATTGGTATTGCCAGCTCAGGACCACAGGCGAGTGCATTCTCTGACAGTTTTTATTTTGTTGATCATCTCTATAATTCTAGTTGTATAGCGGACTTGATTCTGACACTATGGATACACGGGTTAACATCATTGATCCCTGTCATGAGGAGTCATGATTGGAATCCATCGTGCTAGTTGGGAACGGAAAAATATTAGCAGATTATGTGATCATACCCCACTTACATGCATCATAGCACACCCCACACATTATGTTGGGTGTAGCCTGACCATTTACATGTCTCATAGCCTGTTATATATGATTAGCCTGACTATTGCTCGCATCATAGCTAACCAGATAGTTAGCCTGACCTCACATGTAACATAGCCAATCATATATAACAAGCCTGATCTTATCCCAAACCGATCACATAATAGACTAATATTTTAAACACTTAGCTAGATTCTATTTCTGTATTCCAGTTCACTTGTTCTAGTATTCACTTATATTCTGTTCATTGCTAGTTGTGCTATTGCTGATTATATATTCTTCAGTATTTCTTATCTCCAGTATTCCTTATTTCCAGTATTTCTTCATCTTGTATTTCTTTACACTATATTATAGTTTTTGTCAATATAAATGAAACTGCTGTTTAGTGCTTGCACTTCGCTCCAATCCTGACTGGATAACATTTTTCCAGAGGACCATGAGGACTTATGTCCTACACACTATGGGCCAGGTGTAGAGGGAGATTACATACCAGAGATCGTAGAGGAGTCCCTATCCTTAGAGGAGATACCACCTGCAGTTATTTAGTCAGTTTTATCAATACATATTTTATTCAAATTTGAGACTTGGACTGTACTTATGTTGAGACTTTTGATGAGACTATTTATGTGGGACAGCTAGACTTTAGATTTATCTTTGTATTTTGAGTTGTGGTGCTTGACTTATGTTAGTACTCTTTATCTTTATATCTCATCGTGCCATTTATTCCTATAGTTATTGTGATTGAGTATATATTATGAACTGTTGATCAATGTATTATTCTTTGTCCTCCCTATGGAGTTGAGATCATTGACAGGTTGTGAGTTATGTTTAGTAATATTGAGACCTAGACAACGTTCTACCGTCGATGCTGCGGCATAGGCTGGACGTACCCATGGCTCATGCCCAAATTCCGGGTACGGGTCGTGATACCCCTCCTCCTCCATCCAGTCCCCTTCCCCTCCGGTCCGCCTCCCCTACAGTCTTCTTAAAAGATGGTTGTAATATTGGTGTCTTTATTGGTTGTAAAATGGTTGTAATAATTTTTGTTTTTAATATTGGTATCTCAACAAATACTTTATATACGGTACAAATAATTTATGGTGGTAAAAATTTATGGTTATAATATTTTATTATACAATACTTATGGTATCTTTATTAGGATGGTCATATGTTAGGAAGATAGGTTATTGATTACCTTTTCAGTGCCCTTGGGATATTGTGTTAATTTTAACAATTCACAAAGTATCTCTTTTGCAAATAAAAGATAATCAATAGCCTTTCTTTCATAACATTTGAACATCCTAGTAAAGATATCATACGTACTATTTTTCATAAATAGCAATGTTCTGTGACGTCTTACGACGTCCAACGACGGTTAGGTTTCTGTCTCTAAAAGATAACAAGAACATCGCTAAGTGTCATGACCCAGAACCAGAATGCTGGAGAGTGGGGGCAGACAAAACTAGCTATGTATATCAAAGTACTTTATACCCCGAGATACAGTCACAAATGTCTAGACATGGGAGGGTTTACTCTTCAATCTATCAGGCAATCCTGGGTCAAGAATCCTATGTGTCTCAATCTCAAGCATGCAACAAGTTTACAAGATATTAGATCACAAAACATATAATAGTAAGGTATCCCAAACTATACGTACACAGATGATCATGAAGCTAGTTACCAGAATGAAGAAATAGCAGAGTACAATATTACATGATCAGCTCTAGATATAGTCTAGAATATGCTTTACATGTAGGCCCAAAGGCTGCGGTATCAAGAATCCCAAAATATGAGTTAAACACGTGCTCGGTGGCTAAATATCTCAAAAGTATAATGTATAAGATCGAGTTGGTAAGAAAGAAAAACTCACTCATATCCTCGGTTGCTCCTCTTATTCATCATCTTGAGGAGGAAAGTATGGGAGATCCTGCGGTCCTGCTCCAAAATCTGGCCAAATAAAACCAGTGGGGTCAGATCCCAAACATCAAGTACCACAAGGGAGCCAAACTTATGAACTAAAACCAGAATACAGACAAATCAGTAAGAATAACAGATAAAATAATAGTTAAGTAGTACTGGATTAATCAAATAAGGACATGTGGAATCATTACTCCGGTTACCATTTCGGGATCAGCTGTTTAATTAAATCAGGACAAGACAAGACTAAAAATCAAGCAATCACAAGTAATCATGCCCTATGACTTGCTATCATTAGATAACTAGGGTTATCACAGTCATAGTTACTAATACATGCAGTTTGAGATTCCTTACTGCCATATGCCCTGCAGACAATCTGAGTTATCCAGACGAACGGGTATAAAATATAGGTTTAATAGGTATAATCATTTTTTGTCTTTTCTGGTAGTGCAACACTCGTCGGTGTGCTAAAAGTGTCCCTCACGACGGAGAGCTCCAAATCCATCAGGTGTCGCTAGGATACTAGGATTGCATGTAGCAAAAAATCTCTCTAGATATTTTTTAGATTATTATTCTACTTATTAGCCTGGACAATTATTAAGGATTTTCGACCATGGTGCTCAGGAATTGCCTTAGACATGATGCAAGAAAGGACAGTATCTTGACGAGCACAATCAAAATCAACCACGGGGATACATGATATGCAATACATGTGCTAGTAATAGCCTTGATCAGGACAGTTACAGGATTTCTCGAGTCATGAGTGCGCTACGTCAAGCCACTATCAGGGGTATCAGGACCAGGAGTATCAGGGTTATCAGTTCCATGTCAAGATTCAGGAGTTCAATCATAGTGTCAATCACTTAGCTCATGTCAGGAAATTAAAATCTATATCATATCACGTTCAGAAAATAACCAAGATTAACTAAAATAACTGGATAAAGAGAACCATAGAAACATCAAGTGCTAAGCATTACAAACAAAAGAGTAATGGTATACAGGCGCATAAATCAACAATTAAGGGTTGACGCATAATCAGGCAAAAAAATAAATCATCAACGCATAACGGACCAAAAACTATTATTTGCGCACAAATGACCAAACCAGCATTGGCGCACAAATGGTCAAAAATAACATTGACGCACAAATAACAAAAAATAACATTGGCGCACAAATGGCCAAAAATAATAGGCGCACAAATAATACTAAAGCGCACTACTAGAACCTTGGCGCACAATGATAGAAGTGCGCGAGCCAGGGGCTTGGCGCACTTTCATCAATCTTGCCAACAAGGAGGTTGGCGCATAATGATAAAAATACACAAGCTATGAACTTGGCGCACTTTCACCAAGTGTGCCAGCAGGGAGGTTTGGCACACAATGATGAAAGTATATAAGCTATGAACTTGACGCACTTTCACCAAGTGTGCCAGCTGAAAGATTTGGCACACAAACAAGCGTACGAAGGTCTACTAAAAGATAAAACATAAGTCTCAAAGCATGGCACATCAGTTGAGACAGGACATTAGAGAATACGAAAATCGAGACGATGCCAAAGTCAAGGATCGCCCATAAAAAAACTTAAAGAAATAAATTAGTGCGCTAATAGAGGCTTGGCCCATTTTCTCGTGATTGACGAGATTGAACGTTCAAATATGCACCACTGAGGATTTTCTGCAAAAGTGCGCCTAAAACGTACGCATGAGGAGTAAAGTGTGTCCATAGTACTCAACATATCTTGGCGTACATTTGTAAGGATTTAAATGCTATGCTGAATGCAAGCATATTTCAAGGATTAAATGCTTTGCTGAACAAAAACATATTTATGAATTTGCACACAGTGCGCTTACGTTTTCAAGGGTCTCATGCACACTTTTCGTAGAATTGCTCATTCTTCTCCGACCAACACACTTTGTGATCCGACTTTATTGTTCTCCACTTTCACGTTCAAGATCAAATATGAGAGCAACATAATATCAAGATTACAAGGCAGTCTACAACACAGTTCTAAGCTACTAAAGATATGAAGATAAATAAGCTAGCAAATAAATATAAACTTAGGTTATCAAGAAGCTCCAAATCATGGGTTTACTCGGTTGGCAAGATGTACTTGCCTACGGTCAAGAACTAGCCTAATACCAATACTACCAAGGTCACCCACGACCAAGGTAAAGCTCGGCTACTCTCGGCTGGGAAAGAAATGAAGAAGAAAAGAGAAATAAAAGAAAACAAATGTGAATGAAAGAGAGTGGGATTGCTTATATAGAAACAACTAGGATTGTATGCCATTGGATTATAATCCATGCCCCTCACCCGGGTTCATCACAACCACATACAAGAAAATCAAGGGACCAACAGTCTAAAGCATGCAACTAAGATAAATTTATAAAAATAACCTAAACAATGCATGAATGACATAAAGCATAAGGTAAGCAATTAAACAATAAGCAAGTTATATACGTATAATACGCCTACCTCGGGTACGTATACTAGAACAGTGAGACGAGTCTCACAACTCTCTCCTCCTTAGAAAATTTTGTCATCGGAATTTTAATAAAGCACGGGGTCTAGCAAGAAAACTCAGGGGACATGCAATCATGGCAAGCAAGGGCATACAAAAATCAAGTACAATCCTAGAACAAGACAAGCATGGACAAGACAAGATCATGGTACGAGATATACAAACAAGTATACCTAATGAGTCAAAAAAATATGGGTATCGAGCACGGATATCATCGTCTCACTCCCAAGTTGACTCGTCTGGTGAGTGATGTCCCCAAGCAACTCAGACTAACCGAATGGTCCGGTTCTTGAGAATCTTTTTTCTCTGGTCCAAAATGGATATAAGCCTCTCCTCATACAAAATTTTGGTACCAACGACCAATTATGAATGATCTAAGACATGGCTTGAATCCGGTATATACCGTCGTAACTGGGATACGTGAAAAATATTATGTATCTCACGAAGCAACGGCAGAAGAACATGGCAATAAGAAACATCTTTCACTCGCTCGAGGATATCACACAGACCAATATAGCATAGACTAAGCTTTTCCTGCACACCAAATCTAATGACTCCTCGAATAGGGAAAATTCGAAGGAATACATGATCTTTGGAGGCATTCTTGATGTACATTGGTAAAGGTTGAAGAAGTCCTGTTGGTCTCTGATGCTCAGCTTTAACTTGTTGACAGACCAAACATCGGGAGACAAATCATGCTATCTCCCTCTTCATACCCTTCCACCGGAAATGGTGACGAATATCTCGATACATCTTGGTTCCTCCGGAATGTACTGAATACTGCGAACTATGGGCCTCTAACATAATCTTGCGATGAAGGTATCCGTTAGGTACACAAAGATGATTCCCAAAACAGAGTGTTTCATCACTGTGAATGCTCAGTTCTGTTCTACGCCCTGCCTCGCATTCTTCTCTAAGTTGCTGAATCTTGACATCCGTTGATTGTGCCTATTCTGATCCTTTCCACGATACTGGACTAAACTTGTAGACCAACCATCAATACTGTGTTGTCAGGTAATACTACTTCTATGTCCATTACTTGAAGATCTTCT
Source organism: Iris macrosiphon (assembly GCA_036927795.1). NCBI lineage: Eukaryota > Viridiplantae > Streptophyta > Magnoliopsida > Asparagales > Iridaceae > Iris > Iris macrosiphon. The sequence goes on from JAYESA010000006.1 coordinate 226,618,524, forward strand.
AAAATCTCTTGCTGTGCTGTAAGGAAATAAGCTCCTGCTCTCCGGTTCAAGGTATCCGCTACGACATTGGCCTTCCCAGGTTACATTAAAGATCAAGGTCATAGCCCACCAATAGTTTTAGCCATCTGTCACGTCCCAGTACCGGAATATGGAGACAGACATGTCCAGCTATCTCGTACAAGGTGCTATACGTCGTACGAAGATCACGGTAGTATAAGATAAGGGGGTGCATGATACAATCAAGTCTTCTAGAGTCAAGAACTTCTATGTCTTAATTATTCAAAAAAGAAACAGTAAGCATAGAGCATATATGATAAAGCAATAAGGTGTCCCAAATATTTTCTCAAAATATTCTTGAGATTAGTTGTGCAAAATAAGCAACTGAAAGAGTAACAAAAGTACATGACAATGATCAGCTGCAGTCTGATTTAATACAATCATATAAGGAGACTAATGTTCAGACGAGCCGGCTAACATGTGCCGGTGGCTAAATGCTCAAAATAAGTAAATATACAATGATGGGGAGGAAAGAAGAAAATCCACTCGTTATCCTTTGCGACCATGTTCCTGGTACGCGACATGAGTTGGAGAAAAGTACGTTGGATCCTTGGGTATTGGCCCAAAATCTGGCCATGCAAAACCAATAGGGTTAGACCCTAAATAGAAAGTACCACAAAGGAAGCACGAAATAGAAAAAAAGCTAAGGAATAATTATAATAATACATAGGTTCAGTGTCGTAACTTTGGTCCATGGCATATCCTAGTGCAAAGGCCCAACACTACAACCAAATAAGGACAAGGGTTGAACCATCATACTATGATAGTCTATTTCCCTAGGCTAATAACGAATAATACAATCATAACCAAGTATATTTTCTTATATCGGCAAATCACTTGTACGACTTGCTATTTTATGGAGTCCGAGGTTATGTCAGAGATAATGCATAATAGGTATCCTCAGATCAAGCAAGTGTCGAATATGAGCTAACCGAACAAATAGATGAATAAAACAGGTATTCACGAGATGCACCAATTTTTCCTAGGGCCACTTCACTAAAAATACGGTATTAGCAGTTCCAATATTCCTATAGTGAAACAGTGGCTCGACATAATAATAGGTAAGATACTGTACTCCACTAAGGCGGAAGATATACAGTATCTGTGGTGGCCAGCCTACAGAGCACTTAGAATAAATCTCTGTGGGAAGGTTCGTTGGCATGATCTCGGGATACCGTTTCCTCCAATGTTACTTTTACTTTTAGTTACCAAATTAGGCCTATGTTGTGTTCGAAATCTCAAGACGTGGTCACATGAGATTTTTCCTTAAGATGTCCTACAAGGTACGGGTACGCTAGATACAAATCAATGGAAGTCAATTCTGGATTCACCCGAGCGTGTATGCAATATTCAGTCAATTAATATCCTAGCCACACTTTGGTAGTTAACTCGCTTATTTTGCCGTGCTGGAGAAATAATATATATTTATAATATCAATGTTTAGGAATTTGGAGGCATTCTTGATGTATAATCTAATATAATCACTTAACATGTGACACGATATGTTGTACCTCGGCGCACATTAAATTATGGACAAATATTAGGCAATAGTGGTATCAACACGGATACAATATTCGAGTCCAATTACCAATTATACATTGAGTCACATGAATCAAGATTATATTGTAACACGAAGGCTTATGTCATGCATATAACCGGTTAGTCACTATCCCCTTAGTCGGGTTCATACTGAAATCTCAGTTCAACTCAAGCCATGTTTATAGCCAAATCTTAACTCATGGTCATGTATGGCACGAGGTCTGGTTACTAAATCCATTCTTCCTTAGAATTATAACAAAAGCATTAACCCAACTTAATTCATAAAGAAAAAAAAAATTCAATCAAACAATCAAGGCCGCATGGGTCTCTAGGCCGCATATGAAGTTTGGGCCGCATGGGAAGTCTAGGCCGCATGCTCAGGGTCAAATTCTACTCCTTGGGGCAAGTGTCAAAGTGACAAAAAATAAATGAAGTGTCAGTGATATAACATAAATTGATTGATGTAACAAGCCATAAAGTGTGTCAGAGAGAAAAGACAAAAAATATATAAATATTTGTCACAGTTCGGAGTCATGCGTCCAAGAAAATGGTGGCCGTATAATCTCCATGCCGCATATGTCACTCGGTCGCATATTGCCTTTTTAGACTTAGAGAATTTCTTATTCGTTCAGCGGATGAAAATACAAAGAGTTCAAGGATTAGCTCCAGAACACTTTGTAAACCCCCTCACCCAAAATTAGGCCTACTTGGCTTAGATAGAGAAACTATGGCTAGTTTGAACCCAATTGGAAATAGAACACGATATTTATTTAATTTTGCAATAATTATATCACTTAGCGCACCTTACAGTTGGTTCGATAATTAGAGCACTATACTAGCCTTTACTTTCCTACAAATTTTACTAGCTTGCCTTAGACATGACCGCCTTCTATTCTGACCTCGGTGTAACTTATAATTATACTCTCTTGTGCTACATTTTAGTCGCACAACATTCGTCGCAGACGTTATTATTTAATTCTAAATAAATTCAACTTTGTCCCCTTGTGCGTTCCAATCGAAATTGGAGATACAATCTTGACCCGTTTCGTGCAACCCAAATTATGATAATATTCTACTCTGTGCCCTCTACGTCCATGACACTTGTGTCCCACCTAATTTTATCCCTATGTACTTCTAATTAATTCCAGAATACCTTGCGCATTAATTTTAATTAAATTAATTCAATTTCTATCTTTGTGCGATTTTCTAATTGTTGGACGCTTTTATGCAAAAAATGCATTAATACATGAAGAAACCCATTTTTCCTTTCATATAAATTTTTTCCCATGAATTTTTGGAATGTGCAATGCGCAACATCGTCCCCTCATTTAAACCTAGCCATTGCATTTAAATAATGTAAATTATAGCCTCCAAACATCCCCCCATGTCTAGCCAAGGCCCACTCAAAGGAGATGTTGACTAAGCCCAATCCCTTTAGGTCAACCCTCAACCCCCCTTCACATGTATAAATATATTTTTCCTATTCTTTCCACCTAAAAATCAAAACCCAAACTCTATAACTAGCCAAATCCATCCCTCACATACTGTTCATCTTCTTCCTCCCGTCGCCGGAGCACCCATCACCCCGACCTCCCTCCGGTGAGCCACCCCGCAGCAGCAGCCTCGTCCCCACGTCTTCCTCCGCCACTCACGTGGCCGACCTCACCCTTCTTCTTCCTCCTCACCTTTTCACCCGACCTTCCTTCGGCCATCCCCGCCGAGCAGTCCCCCGCAGCACGACTTCACCTCCGTCGCACCACTGTTCTCTCCTTCTCGATCTCATCCGCCGGCCTCGACCTCCATCTTCGCTTACCATCATCACCTCCCCGCCAATGACTGCAGACCCCACGCCTCTCTGCTGTACGTCGACAACCACCATCAGCATCTCCCTCGTCATCTTCTCTGACTCCTCCCATCACCCCGGCCTTCTCCACAGCAGCACCCTCGACACGACTCACCGGATCTCCCTGTCCTCCTCTCCTCTGCCCTGTCATCAACTCCTCTCCCTGCTCAACTTCCTCCTAGCCGGATCTTCCCCCTGGCCGGAGCAACAACCTTCCATCATCCCCACCATTATGACCATCACCTACATCATCATCACCTCCCATTAACACCACCATCTCGTCCTGAACTCCCCACTCGATCACCTCCCCTGGCCGGACTCCGGCAGACCTCATCATCACCCTCTCCATCACAATCATCATCTCCATTAATCATCAACTCACCATCAACCCTATCATCATCCTCGTCATCACCATCAACCTAATCATCACTATCACCCCTATCATCATCCTCGTCATCACCATCAACCCAATCATCATCCTCGTCATCACCATCTTCTATATCACCATCCACATCATCACCATCAACCCAATCACCATCCACATTATCATCCCCCTTCATCACCATTATCATCCTAATAACCATTATCACCCTATCATCATCTTCATCAACATAACCATTATCCCAATCATCACCACCATTAGCATCCTAACTATCAAACCATCATAACAATCATCATCACCCTAATTATCATCATCCTCATCACCCTCGTCATCGTGTTCATCATGGACCCGTCACCCTCGCCGAAGACAACCTGTAGCAGTCACCCCTGATTTTCGTGCCTGTGCACGCTGACCTCGAGGATCTATTGGATTGTTCTGCACGACTTCTGGAGTAGGTTATTGGGACTTTGCAGCTTTCGTGCCAGGCAAGTATACCTTGCCAAATTGTTTACAGTACTTTGCATGCTATTTATATTTCTATATATTCATTGCATGTGTAGTTTCGTTTAGTCATTACTATATATTAGATATGTTGACACACACTTGACACCTAGTATCTTGAGAGGACAACCATTAGGCGTATGGGCTTTAACCACTCTGGTAAACCGTAGTATCTAGCTCGCATTACGGTAGTGTGTCGTGCTGGTCGTTACCCCCATGGTATGTCGATTTCTGATGTCCCTGCCGTGTGTGTGAGTTGTGAGATTTAGATCGAGTAGCCTACCCTTGCCCATACGTCGAAAAGTTGTCCTCATTTGCATTCATATAGATTGTCTTGTACATCGTACTTATATATTTTCAAACTTTATGCATGTTCACTGTATTCAATTGGCTTGCTTCTATGTATCTTGTTATGTCCCTCTGAGGACCTGGTCCCTTGCCAGGTATAGACGACCAGGAGTAGTCGTCGGAGTACGAACCCGGACCTGATGCATGATTTTCTGCCGAGGAGACCTTAACCACTGAGCACCATTGATTATCTCTAGCGCTGGATCCTTTAGCTGACACTCTTATATCATCACCTTATTTTATATTGGCGATTTTACTCTTCCCTCTCATTCTAGTTTTGATATAGTCATTGGTAGTGGATTTGTCTCCACCCGACTATCATTTATCGATTATTCAGACTCTTTATTCTAGTTTAGTTATATTCTTTTCTGTGACTTGTTGTGTGGATGAGATTAGCATTTCTGTGACTTGTGACTATGTATATACCACATATGAGTTTTATTCATATTACAGCGTACGTGTGTATTATGGTATCCATATATTGGAGTTGCCATATACATACGGCTGACATGCTTACGTGTTCCTAGTCCTACGTATTTTGGGACTCGGGCGTGACATATTTTTGTGGTGGCCCATGCAGGTCTCGAACCCATATTGTCTCGATTATGTTACTGTCACGACCCACACCCGAAAAATTGGGCATGAGTTGTGGGTACGTCCAGCCTACGCCGCAGAATCGGCGGTAGAACGCTGTAAAGGTTCATTCTAGGTCACAATATCTATATCTCACAATGATCAGTCAATATAACCTCTCCAAAAGGAGGGCAACCACGCAATATATATGAATACTCAATCACAATAACTAGGGGAAGAGTAAAAGCACGATAAGATATCACAAAGAAACAAGACCAAAGAGCAAGTACAATATCCAAATATACAGTCCAAGTCTAAAGTCTACAACATCACAGAAGCAACAAAATAATAAATCTCAATACAGTCATCCAAAATAGCAACTGGAAACAACCCAGGGAAATCCACCTAGCTAACTAGGATGCTAAAGGCGTCTCCTCGACGGGCTCCTCCTCAATCTCTGGGTCACAACACTCCTCGACGCCCGGCCCAAAAAATGTCGGGCAAAAATTCTCAGGATCCTTTGAAAAAAATGCCCAGTCAGGACTGGAGCGAAGTACATAACTCTAAAAGCAACTCCAAATACATGGTAAGTTGTATATGACTAGCAATAGAATACTATACAAGATGCACAGGAAAATAAATACATGGTGGAGCAGATAAAGTAGCTGCAATATAAAATTGGAGAATAATATAAGTAGTAAAGAAGTAACTGCATGTGAGAAAACAAGAATACTAGCTAAGTACCTTGAGTACAAGTTCGTTATATGATCGGCTTAGGTTGCACATGAATAATCTACGATAACTCCGTTATACGTGAGTTGCATAACCGACATACACATGAATACTGTTTGGCTTTGATCACATAACCAACTCCTACTCCCCTCCCCCACTAATACTCTTGGATCCAACCACGACATGCTACGTACATGATAAATAACTCACGCACATGAAGGCGAGAGCACACGAAGCATATGATAGCACATGAGAATCAATACCCGAAGCACATGATGAAATACACGTGATAGAGTACCCGCTGAACACGGTAAGGGGGATAACATCTCATGACGGGATCCACTAGTACCAGCTTTTGAAACAATGTGTCAGAATCAAGTATTACAGTTCTAGAACAGGTGATATAAATGCTATCATGAAATAAAAACAATCAGAGGTAGGTACTCGCCTGATGTCCTGAGCAACTGGTGAGGATCGAGATCCGGACTGGCGTCGCAAGAACCTATTGTGAAAAGCAAGATTAAACGGGATTCTAATAGTTAAACTGATATAAAATAACTAAAAACAAGGTTCTAGGGTTATTCTAGGTCAAACGGATCAAACCGGTAAAATTTGGGTCAAAAAGTCAACCCGGGGTCCAAAAAGTCAACTCTGGATCAAAACTAGGTTAAACGTTAACTTTTAAGGTCAACGGAGATAATTATGGTCAATGCTAGGTCAAACTAGGGTGCCCCTAAAATTCTAGGTCAAAACTAGCTCATTAAGCTAGTAAACCCTCAAACTTGCCTCCTCGAGATACCGGGATACCCTCGGTATCCGATACCTCGACCTAAGCTACGTACCCCGCCTATATCCGCTAACACCTAAGCTAACACACGTAAATATACCCCAATACATAAAAACCCAACTCTAAACTTATTCCTAGGCAAATGCTCAAAAACTCGCTCCGATACTCAATACCTTGGGTATCTCAAGGTATTGAGATACCTTGATATCTCAAGGTATTTGAGATATCCTACTAAACCCTCACAAACACTACTAACTAGTTATCTATCTAGCATAAACACCTAGGTATATATATCTAGGCTACTATATATATATACAAACACATAAGCATATATATATATATATATATATATATATATATATATATATATATATATATATATATATATATATATATATATATATATTTACTAATCTATGTATCTATCTAGCTATATATCTATATACATATATATAAATCTCTCTCTCCCTCTCGCTACCTGCTACTCCCTGCTAGTGCTACGCCTGGCTGCTATGCCAAGCTGCGGCTGCTACTGCTACTGCTACTGCAGCAGGCTATTGCTGCTGCTGCGCTTGCTGGTCCCCCCTCGCTGCTGCACTGCTACCCATCTACTGCTGCTGCTGCTGCGCTTGCTGGTCCCCCCTCGCTGCTGTACTGCTACCCATCTACTGTTGCTGCTGCAGCATTCCCTGCTGCCCATTCTCCCCCTAGCTACTGCTGCAGCTTCCCATCTAGCTGCCACTGCTACCCATCTCGACACACCACACACATACAGACACACAAGCAAGCACACACACACACACACACACACACACACACACACACACTCACTGATACACAAGCACACACACTTAAATATATATATACACAAACATATATACATATATATATATATATACACACACACACAACCATATATATATACACACTTATACACATATGTATATAGGTACACACACACACACACACACATCTATATAAACACACATATGTATATATATATAAACACTCTACATATATATATACATACTCATATATATATATACATACACACACTTATATATATAGACACACACACACACACACACACACATATATATATATATATATATATATATATATATATATATATATATATATATATAGACACATACCTATATATATATATATAGACTCATATATACATATATATAAACACACACTTATATATATATATATATATATATATATATATATATATAGATACACTTACACAAACACATATATACACTCATATATACATAAACAAACACACATATATATATACACACACACTCGTACATATATACAAACACACACACACACACACACACACACACACACACACACATATATATATATATATATATATATATATATATATATATATATATATATATATATATATAGAGAGAGAGAGAGAGAGAGAGAGAGAGAGACTCCTAAACACAACACACACAACACTCACAACCACACACAACACCCCACCAACACACGCACAACGACCCGAACACCTATAAATAACTATAAATATATAAAATACAACCCGAGAACTCTAGCACACACTCTCCAAAGCTAAACCAACGTGCGTCCGAGCCCGAAATCTAGAAACCAAGTCAAAATGGCGATACGGTCATTTCGACGAACACGTGGAGTGCGGTTTCGCGAAACCTCGTGAAACGCACACCAAACCTACTCGGAATCGGCCCAAAATTTACCCACGGGTTCTAATCGATGCCTAAAATCTAAAAAAAATACTAACTCGCCGATTCTAGGTCCGTGGCAAAAATATGCTCGCACATAGAACCTACGACGACGAAAACCCCCAGATCGCCCGAAACGTCCATTTCTCTGGGACATGACTTCACGTGTCCGAACGGAGACACGTACTTACCCTCAAGACACCCAAGCACATCTACCTAGGTCCGTCTAACCTAGGGCATCACCCAAAATTGGGCCAATCTCGAATTTCACCCAAAATTGACACAAAACCTAATGTCAAAGTCTCCAAACACAACCAAACAAGTTTTAACTTCCTCCTACAGGTAGTCTTAAGATCTAGGAAGGTTCTAACCTACTAATTACACTATATAATAGTAACCACTAAGAGAAAAGTTAGGGTTTACTTCTTGGGAGTTGGAATCCCAAGGCCAAAGTCTCCAAAACCCTTGAAATCACCACCCTCAAGCTTCCAAGCCTCCAAACTAAGCCTCTACACTAAGTCTAGGCTCTACACACCTAGGTTAGGGAAATTTAAATGGTTAGGGTTAACATAAATGAAAGAATAGAAGAAGAAAGAGAAGAAATGGAGAACTTACTTACTTGAAATAGGAAGTTGGAAGAAGAAGGAAGAAGAAAAGAGTGGAGAGTGGAGAAGAAGAAGAAAATGGAAAGAAGAAGGAAAGGTTCTGTCAAGAAGTTGGGAAAGGGCCGGCCAAGCATGTAGAAATAGGTTTACACTAAGTCAAATGACTAAAATGCCCTCCTAATTGGTCATGCTAATTGGGATTGGGGTTTGGGGTTCCAAATGCACTCAAATTAACTCCTAATCACTCCAACTAACTTATTAAAAATATAATAATAATTCTAAACCCAAAAACAAGTCTGTCAAGGGTGTTGGTTGGGTCTGACATGGGTCCACTAGGGTCTGACATGGTCCAGACTAGCCAAAATCCTAAAACAATCAATAGAAAAATAATACAATCACTAATTAAATATAAATATAATTATTTATAATCAATTCACAATTTACCAAATAAAAATAAAAAAATAATCCTATTTTCTATAATTGGATAGTGACAGTTACTATACCGAGCAAGCCTGCAATTAGGACTAGAGTATATGATCTCATCCACAATAGACTATTACTCATCTTCCTTCCAATCTGTTCTATCTAAATAATCGCATCCTGCTTGATTCCTGTGCTTCCTAATAGTTCCTTGAGTATAGCCTTCCCCTAGAACATAGGAACCCTTGTTGTTAGAATAATAATTAGGGTAATATTTCTAACAAGAATTGACACAACACTAAGTTTAGGATACCTAATGAACCCTAACACCCCATACCTATAAATCAGATGACCATTATCCCTTGAGATATTTATGAAGGACTTGAGAGTGGTGTAGACACTACTAGAGTTAACTAAAAACTTAACCATATTGTTTGACCCTAGTATTGAGGGACCACTAAAAATCCAAGGTTGAATGTTAGGACCAAACCTAACTTTTATGGTGAGATAGCATTATAGAACTATACATTTAGATTCTTGTCTTACTATTAGCAGACAGTACCCTAGGAAGCCAAGAGGAATAACATAACAATTTCCTCGATCATACCTCAAACACAAATATTAGCATACCACCTTCCTTAGAAAACCATGATATTATCTAAAGTTTTTCTATTTAAATTCAAATCTTGTTCCTTTGAAAACTTAGCGCTCGCTAATTGTGCGACGACTAATTATGTTCTTCTTTTCTTTCAACTCGTGCCACCTAACCCTACCATTCTTAATATTAACCCTTTTGTTCTATGAGCACTATGATTAAGACCTAGGATGACCATTACCTATGGAGTTTTATAATAAGATACCCTAATAAGTACCAATATCTTTTTCTTGTATACCTTAACAGGAGTTTCTACTTTATCCTTAAGACAGTACAATATTAGTTATTGTTCTAAGTTAGGTAGTATGCCTCACAACATAGTATCACCTAGTCTTCTTAACCCATTGATGAAGTATAACTGAATGACACCAACTATAGACTTGCATAAGAAGATAGTATTATTCAGACAGTAGAACTTAGAGGCCCATACCCCTATTTGGTCGACTAACAACTTAGACAAGGAGTTAGTATGACAACTGTAGAGACTGTAGAGTCTTATCTTCTTTGTAAACTTGAATTATTTTATAATTTCTCTCATCATAAATCTAGCGTACCTATATTTTCTGTTCTACCTTGACTTATGCCGCTACTATAATCGAGTTTTGCAAGCTTACTCTTTTATTGAGCTTGATCATGATATATGTATTATTGGGTATACACACTAATATATTTCAGAATCAGTGTATTACGGTCTGATCAACCATAATGCGCTTGGTTCGCCCCTCGCATGACTACTTATGTGGATTAAAATAAAAATTAACTTAGCTTCTTAGACAAATGTAATTGCCCTCTAGATATGTCTGAGCGTATCGTATCGGTTACATAACTGTGCTGATACGAGCATGCGAATAAGAAATTATCAAATAGAATTTCAATCCACGACTGCCTTGACAATTTCCATTTGAATTCTTTAAAACGCCTTGACCTCCATACTTCTATTCTATTACCACCCCCTTGAACTCTTTATTATTATTATTTTTCGTCTTTCCTTGTTTCGGAAAGATGAAACCTCGTGCTTGGTATAAGTTTGATACACTGATAGTACTAGATATACTCCCATAGGCTAATCACATGACTTGGTGACTCTCTTTTATAATTGATTAAGGGTATATCATAGTTAATATGTTTGGTGTTAAAATTTTGAGGATTAAATAACATGATTAAATAATTTGAGGAATATTTTCTTAGATGTATAGCCTTAGGTGATTAATGGATAAATTCTAAGTTGGGTAGAAACCGCATTGTTAAAACTGGAGGTAAATTCTTTTTAGATTGTGACCAAGTAAGATTAGGTAGAGAGAACCCATGCCTTATTTTAATTTCGAGGACAAAATTATTTTAAGTTGGGTAGATTGTAAACCCCCTCACCCAAAATTAGGCCTACTTAGCTTAGATAGAGAAACTAGGGCTAGTTTGAACCCAATTGAAAATAGAACACGGTATTTATTTAATTTTACAATAATTATATCACTTAGCGCACTTACCATTGCTTCGATAATTGGAGCACTACACTAGCCTTTACTTTCCTACAAATTTTACTCGCTTGCCCTAGACATGACCGCCTTCTATTCTGTCCTCGGTGTAACTAATAATTATACTCTCTTGTGCTATATTTTAGTCGCACAATATTCATCGCACACGTTATTATTTAATTCTAAATAAATTCAACTTTGTGCCCTTGTACGTTCCAATCAAAATTGGAGACACAATCTTAACCTGTTTCGTGCAACCCAAATTATGATAATATTCTACTCTGGGCCCTCTACATCCATGATACTTGTGTCCCACCTAATTTTATTCCCATGTACTTCTAATTAAATCCAGAACACCTTGCACATTAATTTTAATTAAATTAATTTAAATTTTATCTTTGTACAATTTTCTAATTGTTGGGCGCTTTTATGCAAAAATACATTAAGATGTCCACACCATTGGACAATACATGAAGAAACCTATTTTTTCCTTCAAATAAAATTTTCCCATGAATTTTCGGAATGTGCAACGCACAACATCGCCCCCTCATTTAAACCTAGCCCTTGCATTTAAACAATGTAAATTATAGCCTCCAAACATCCCCATGTCAAGCCAAGTCCCACTCCAAGGAGATGTTGACTAAGCCCAATCCATTTAGGTCAACCCTCAACCCCCCTTCACATGTATAAATATATTTTTCCTATTTTTTTTACCTAAAAATCAAAACCCAATCTCTATAACTAGCCAAATCCATCCCTCCCATACTGTTCATCTTCTTCCTCCCGCCGCCGGAGTTCCCATCACCCCGACCTCCCTCCAGTGAGCCACCCCGCAGTAGCAGCCTCGTCCCCACGTCTTCCTCTGCCCTTCTTCTTCCTCACCCTTCTTCTTCCTCCTCACCTATTTACCCGACCTTCCTTCGGCCATCCCCGTCGAGCAGTCCCCCACAGCACGACTTCACCTCCGCTGCACCACTGTTCTCTCCTTCCCGATCTCATCCGCCAGCCTCGACCTCCATCTTCTCTTACCATCATCACCTCCCCGCCAATGACTGCAGACCCCATGCCTCCCTGCTGCACGTCAACAACCACCATCAGCGTCTCCCTCGTCATCTTCTCCGACTCCTCCCATCACCCCGGACTTCTCTACAGCAGCACCCTCGACACGACTCGCCGGATCTCCTTGTCCTCCTCTCCTCCTCCCTGTCATCAACTCCTCTCCATGCTCAACCTCCTCCTAGTAGGACCTTCCCCCTGGCCGGAGCAGCAACCTCCCATCATCCCCACCATCATGACCATCACCTCCCATTAACACCACCACCTCGTCCTGAACTCCCCACTCGACCACCTCCCCTGGACGGACCTCCCCTGGCCGGACTCCGGCAGACCTCATCAACACCCCCTCCATCACAATCATTATCTCCATTAATCATCACCTCACCATCAACCCTATCATCATCCTCGTCATCACCATCAACCCAATCATCATCCACATCATCACCATCACCCCTATCATCAACCTCGTCATCACCATCAATCCAATCATCATCCTCGTCATCACCATCATCCCTATCACCATCCACATCATCACCATCAACCCAATCACCATCCACATCATCACTATCATCCACATCATTATCCCCCTTCATCACCATTATCATCCTAATAACCATCATCGCCCTATCATCATCTTCATCAACATAACCATCATCCCAATCATCACCACCATTAGCATCCTAACTATCAAACCATCATAACAATTATCATCACCCTAATTATCATCATCCTCATCACCCTCGTCATCGTGTTCATCATGGACCCGTCACCCTCGTCGAAGACAACCTGTAGCAGTCACCCCGATTTTTGTGCCTGTGCACGCTGACCCTGAGGATCTATTGGATTGTTCTGCACGACTTCCGGAGCAAGTTATTGGGACTTTGCAGCTTTCGCGCGCAGGCAAGTATACCTTGCCAAATTGTTTACAGTACTTTGTATGTTATTTTTATTTCTGTATAATTATTGCATGTGTAGTTTCATTCAGTCATTACTATATATTAGATATGTTGAAACACACTTGACACCTAGTATCATGAGAGGACAACCATTAGGCGTATGGGCTTTAACCACTCTGGTAAACCGTAGTATCTAGCTCGCACTATGGTAGTGTGTCACGCTGGTCGCTACCCCCGCGGTATGTCAATTTTTGGAGTCTCGCTGGTCGCTACCCCCGCAGTATGTCGATTTCTGATGTCCCTGTCGTGTGTGTGAGTTGTGAGATTTAGATCGAGTAGCCTACCCTTGCCCATACGTCGAAAAGTTGTCCTCATTTGCATTCATATAGATTATCTTGTATAGCATACTTATATATTTTCAAACTTTATGCATGTTCACTGTATTCAATTGGCTTGCTTCTATGTATCTTGTTATGTCCCTCTGAGGACTTGGTCCCTTGCCAGGTATAGACGACCAGGAGTAGTCGCCGGAGTACGGACCCGGACCTGACGCATGATTTTCTTCCGAGGAGACCTTAACCACTGAGCACCATTGATTATCTCTAGCGCTGGATCCTTTAGCTGACACTCTTATATCATCACCTTATTTTATATTAGCGATTTTACTCTTCCCTCTCATTCTAGTTTTGATATAGTATTTGGTAGTGGATTTGTCTCCACCCGACTATCATTTATGGATTATTCAGACTCTTTATTCTAGTTTAGTTATATTCTTTTCTGTAACTTGTTGTGTGGATGAGATTAATATTTCTGTGACTTGTGACTATATATATACTACATGTGAGTTTTATTCATATTACAGCGTATGTGTGTATTATGGTATCCATATATTGGAGTTGCCATATACATACGGCTGGCATGCTTACGTGTTCCTAGTCTTACATATTTTGGGACTAGGGCGTGACACACTTGTGTGATGACAGTCATACATCCAACAAGATGGACGCATGCTGGTCAGTATGCGACGAAAGCTCAGGCCTCATAGCCCTCTCAGGCAGCATAGCACTCTCAGCCGCATGAAGACTTCGTCTTCTCCAAACAGCAGGTTCGGCCATGACGAAAGTTCCAAAAACTAAAATTTTATTTTATCCATAAAATCCTTATTTTAAGTCCAAATTGAGTGAACCAAAAGCGAAAACGCTTGAAATTGAAAGCTCTATCTTGTAGCAAAAATCCTAAATTAGAAATATAGATATACTCAAAATCACCCATATAAATAAAAAACTCCAAGTTCTAAAAGTGTTTAAAATCATGCAAAAAATATAATAATCAATTAATATGAAGGGTTTCTCTATTTCTCATGCAAGGTGTACTTGTCTATGGAAAGGGGAGAGAAAACACAAGAGAGAGAAAGAGAATAAAGTAATGAAGAGAGAGAAGAAAAATATTGGGTTATATATGGTAAAGTTGAGGGTTGAACCAAGGGTTCTTATGACTTGAAAGGACCCACAAAATGAACCATGAACAAGGTTAAACAAAGAATAGATTTAGTCTCCATGCACATGCAACCAGGCTAAAATAAAAATATGTTCCAAATACGTATATCGGGAACATAGAGTGACATCTCTATCCACCTTAAAAAATCTTTCCTCAGAATTCGAATCCAACTAATATATAGAGAAGTCAGGACAAGCACGATAAAAATCTACTAGCAACTACACATGCAACCAATATCATCATAACACATAGGTGATCACCTGATCACATAATTCAAAATATGAAGACGTAAGAAAGAATATACCTTATGAATCGAATAGGTGTGGGTACCGAGATCGAATATCGTCATTGTGCTCCCACTTTGATTTTCCTAGAGAATGATGGCCCCAAGCAACCCGGACAAAAAAATAGTCCGGTTCTTAAGCACCGTCTCCCTTCGGTCCAATTTGGATATGGGTTGCTCCTCGTAAGATAAGTCGGTACCAACGACTAATTCAGAGTGATCGAGGATATGACTCAGATCTGGAACTTACCTACGCAACTGAGACACATAAAATACATCATATACCTCACGTAGCGAAGGCGGAAGGGAAAGACGATAAGAAACATCGCCTACCCGCTCGAGAATATCGAACAGACCTATGTATCGCGGAATAAGCTTCCCGCAAACTCCGAATCTAATGAATCCACAGGTCAGCAAAATATACAAGAACACGTGGTCGCGGACATAAAACTCTAAAGGCCTACGATGCTAATATGCCCAATATCGATGCCTATCTTGTGTAACCCGAAGTCGCTCTCCAATCTGCTTGACAACCTCTACTGTATGCATGATCATTTCAGGGCCAAACATCTTTCGCTCACTAATGTCGTCCCAAGCCAACGGTGATCTACACTTTCTGCCGTATAGTGCTTCGAAAGGTGCCATCTGAATACTGGCCTGATAACTATTTTTATACGAAAATTCTACCAAGTGAAGGTGATTCTCCCAAGATGTGCTGAATCTTAACTTGGTGCCCAAACTCTGATACAAACTTTTCCAAAAATGTGAAGTGAACCGAGTGTCTCGATCTGAGACGATACTTACTGGGATACCGTGTTGTCTCATTATCTATCGTATATATATTTCAACCAATTATTTTGTAGACTGTCCTACTCGAAAAGAAAAAAGTGAGCTACTTTTGTGAGACGATCCACTATCACCCAAACATCATCTCGACCAGTCTGAGATCTAGGTAAATCAGTCACAAAGTCCATCGTGATGTGTTTCTACTTCCACTCTGGAATATAAAATGGTTGTAATAATCCTGCCGGTCTTTATTATTTTGCCTTCACTTGCTGACATATCAGACATCTCGATATGAAGCATGATATTTCTCTCTTTATTCCGTTCCACCAAAAGTGTTGCTTGATATCTTGGTACATCTTTGTACCTCCCGGATGAATGGAGTACTGGGAACTGTGTGCTTCAGTCATAACTTCTTGTCGAATATTCTCGCTTGGTACACATAGACGATTCACAAACCTTAGCGTTCCATCCGCATGTATTGTCAACTCCTTTTGAAGACCTGACTCACATTCTTCTTATAGCATTTGAATCTTCGGGTGCTCTGCCTGAGCTAATTTGATTATATCTACCAAATTTGACTGAATCTGTAGACTAGCCTGAACTCATGTAGTCTGTGAAAGTACTATCTTGATACCCATCTATCGTAAGTCTTCTAGAATGTGCTTCTGAGTAGTCAACATAAATTTTCAACCTCTTCTGCTAAGTGCATCAGCTACTATATTAGCCTTACCTAGATGGTACTGAAGTTCCTTTTGCGTGAACACATACTTCAAACTCTTATGATCTATGAATATTTCTACTTTGTCGCCATATAAGTAGTGCCTCCATAGCTTAAGTGAAAATAATACTACTGCTAACTCCAAATCGTGAGTTGGATAGTTCTTCTTGTGATCCCTGAGCTGCCGAGAAGCATACGCTATCACTCTTCCTTACTGCATCAAAAATTATCCAAGTCCTTTTCCAGATGTATCACAATACACTATGAATCCTCCAGAGCCTACTAGAAGAGTAAGGATTAGTACAGAGATTAACTTCTTCTTCAACTCTTTAAAGGCTGTCTGACATTCCGCTGACCACAGAAATTTAACTTTCTTGCGCGTTAAACGTGTCAATGGTGCCGAGATCTTAGCAAAATCTGATATCTCCTGTAGTATCCTACCAAGCCAAGAAAACTACGCACTTCTGTTACTATCTTTGGCCAGTGAACTGGCCAGTTCTCTACTGCATCTAACTTCTTGGATCAACTAACACTCCTGCTCTAGAAATAATATGACCAAGAAAGGATATGTGATCCAGCCAAAACTCATACTTACTAAGCTTCGCATATAACTGGTGCTTCCTCAAAGTTTGCAGCACTATCCTGAGATGTTCATCATGCTCATCCTCATTACATGAATACACCAGGATATCATCGATGAATACTACCACAAATTGGTCTAAGTATGGCATAAAGATACTGTTCATCAAATCCATGAATACCGCTGGAGCATTAGTCAGTCCTAATGACATAACTAAGAATTCGTAATGCCCATATCGTGACCTAAATGCGGTCTTCGATATGTCCTGCTCCCGGACTCGCACCTGATCTATCTTGGAGAAGACTCTTGCTCCACTTAATTGGTCAAACAAATTATCAATCCCTGGTAATGGATACTTGTTATTCAAAGTCACTATATTAAGCCGCCTGTGATTCATACACAACCGTATCGATCCATCTTTCTTTTTCACCAATATCGCTGGTGCTCCCTACGGTGATCCATTGGTCCGAATAAACTTTTTCACATTCAGTTCTTCCACGTGTCGATATAATTGATCAAGCTCTAATGGTGACATAGGTTACACCTTTTGGGATACTGGTTCTTCTCCTGACATCAACTCTATACAGAAATCTACTTCTCTAACTGGGGGTATTTCGGGAAGCTCGTCCGAAAAGACGTCCATGAACTCTTCAACTATCTTGGGTATCGGGTCTTCTTCCGTTGCTACTATTATGACTCCTCCCTTATGTTGGTCTCTTGCTATTCTGCTAAGGACAAACTCTTCTAGACCGAGAATTGTAAACAACACTCTACCCTCACGACAGTCTATCGTTGTGTGATTCTCTCTCAACCAATCAACGCCTAAGATAACGTCAAAGTTACCCATAGAAAACTCGATCAACTTTGCAGGTAATAAATATCTGCATACTACGATTGGACATGCTAGGCACACCCTACTAACTTCTATGATCCCATTGCTTGTGAAGTTCCATCATTCTTATTTACAAGAAGCATCGTGGCTCCCCAAGGTGATCCACTAGCACGAATTAATCCCTTGGTTCTCAATTCTTCAATCATCCGGTACAAGACTTCCAACTCTGAAAGTGCCATCCTGTAGACCCCTTCTAACACTGGTGCTGTTCCTAGAAGTAGATCAATGGTAAACTCTATCTCTCTTTCTGGTGGCATGCTAGGAAACTCTTCTAAAAACACATATAGAAACTGTCACGACCCGCACCCGGTGTAAGGATACAAGTCGGAAACAACGCCCAGCCTACGCCGCAGAATCGACGGTAGAACGCTGTCTGGGTAATCTATCTAACAATATAATGAACCACCAACAATGATAATATACTCAATCACAGATCTAAGATGAAAATGAGCACGAATCAGATAAAGAATAGAATAGTCACAATATAACTCATGAGTCTAAAATAATACATCAATGTGTCTGAAAAATAACAAAATAAGCTGGAGACAAATCCAGTACAAGAATACTAAGAAGCTACAACTCCCGGGTCAACTGTCTCAGTTGGGATAAGTCCCTCCTGAGCCAGGGTCTCAGACTCTAAACCCACAACATCCTGAGGTCCATAATAGGTGGGGTACCACTCCTCAGTGTCATCTGGAAAAATATATCCAGTCAGGAAAGGAGCAGAGTACATCTCTAATAACAGTTCTAATCAATGATAAAAATTATGTAGTAGTAAATGGATGTGAATATACAAGATGCACAATAGATACGAGAGATATATACAATAAGGAAATACTAGAATAAATACAATAATGAACAATATGCCAATGAACAAGAATACTAATGACTAAGTGTGTGAGTACTAGCTTAACATGTGATTGGCTTGGGGCAAGATATAATATATATGGCCTGGCTAATCATACGTGCGGTGTATAATCAACACTATTCAGTAATCAGTACTTGATACAATAGGGCTATTGATCACATATCTATACTAATACTTCCCACCCTCGACTGGAATAATAGATCCAACCACGATATGCTATGGTACGAGATTCCCCAAGAAGCTAGCTAGTCTTCCCGAGAATCATTGTTTGTACATGTACACGATAACCAATAAAATAATACTTGCATCATTTACACCATATACCAAGGAATAACATCTCATGACGAGATCCGGATATACCAATCCGTGTAACCATAGTGTCAAGAGAACATGGATATCTACACTAGATACAATGAACATAGAGGATATTATAAATGAGAAACTATCAGAGAATGTACTCGCCTGAAGTCCAAAGAATAGTCTCACAGATGTCTGACACGGTGCCTCGAAGACCTAGATATGGAATACAATATCAATACAAGGTTCCGAAAAGAGAATAAGTTAAACTAGTCAACTTCTAGGCCAATAAGTTAATTCTAAGTCAAAAGTCAACTATGGTTAACTCTAAGTCAACTATGGTCAAACTATGGTCAACTATCTATTTCTAGGTTGCACAAGTCTAACACAAATAGCGTGTCAAGATACTAAAGTCTAAGCCATAGAAACCTCATCTTAAAAGTTAGGATACCGTATCTCCGAATACGTAATTTCCAAGGTAAAACATCACAAAATAAATATCAAACAATTATTTATAATAATATAGAATCACAATTACAACATTAAATAGGTACCGTGGTTTTGAACCAACTTGGTATCTCAACAATAATCACAAACTTGATATCCAAACCCAATATCTTGGGTATCCCCAATTACCTTGGTTCCTCAAGGTAATTCCCAATACCTTGTTATATTAATTACTCTTATATATATATAATACAAATACTAAATATTATACATATAAAGAAATTAGCAATAAAGAATACATTACATCAATATTACTATATATATATATATATATATATATATATATATATATATATATATATATATATATACACAAATATCTATCTATAAGTATTTAGACATATATATATATATATAATCTGCCAACTGTCGCTAAAAACTGTGCTGAAAACCTAATATTCTGATACGCTGCCTCTTTAGCGACAGTTCTGCCAGTCACTGAAGCTGTTGTCGCTGCTGAATTTCCTACTACTGCTGCTATTTTGGTGACGGTTTGCAGCCGTCACCGAATCTGCTGTCGCTGTTGTTGCCTCTTTTCCGCCGCTGCTGCTGCTAATTAATGACAGCGGCTGCTGTCATTAATGCTGCTGATAAATGCTACATCGGCTGCTGCTATTAAGTGACAACAGCTGCTGTCACCAATCCTTCTGTCGCCAAAAACCCGTAAAATATATATATAACATATATATATAACATATATATATATATATATATATATAACTCCAAAATAAATATATATCTATATATATCTATATATATATAATAACGATACATACCCTCTCCTATTACGATGTACATAACTAAGATGTAGCAACATGCACACACATACATAAATATATTTATAAATATTCATATATGCATATGTATATATATATAATCATATAGCAACTATATATAATATAAATATCCAATTAAATATACCTATATTTCTACATGCTACACTATACATATTCTAACACAATAATACAAAATTACCATATAGTATCAATACATACATAGTTACCACTACGTAGAATATATATATTCAACCCATATAATACTAACATACATATATGTAGTAGCAACATATGTACATATTATAACACATATATATATATATACACTATAATATATATATATATATATATATATATATATATATATATATATATATATATGCACAATATAATCTTCATGAATTAAGAGCACAAGAATTTGATCTACAAATAATTACACAACATATGGAGAGTATCACACCGTATCCCACTAGATCTAGGATACGCATGTGACACGAGTCCACCACACATCCAATTGTATCTCGAAGGACACAAACAAGTCACAATATTATTTATGAACAATACGAAGTATCAAATTTAGATCTACGTGTCCGTGTCAAAATATGACATGTACAAAGTTTCGTGTCGGGGGAAAAACCCCCAAAATAATACGTATCACCAAATTGTTGGGATACGACCTACACGTACCCAATTATGGATACGACACTAGCCCCAAACACATAAACACATGCCAAATTGATCTATAGGATCAATTGACACACACAACAATTGTCAATCTCGGAATTCCCCCAAAATTGACACAAAAAGTACCATAACTTTCTCCATATGCCTCCTATGAATACAAAACCAAATCCTATAGGTAGCCTATGCATATGGGTTAATTTTCTATGGTTAAAACTCAGATTTAGAACTTAATTTAAGGGGAAAAACTGAATTGTACCTATTGGGAGATGGATTCCCAATGAAACCTGCAATTGAGATAAAATTGCCTCCAACTTGTAGATTCTTGCTTCTCTTTGTAGATCCTTGCTTCCTCCTTCTAGATCCTTGCTTCTCAAGTCTCTAATAGTGATTTGGAAAGGAATTGAAATGAAATTTGGTAGGAAAATGAAATTGGAATAAAGAAATTTGGTAGAGAAAAATTCTAGATATAGTTTTGGAATGAAAAGAGGAGAGAGAATTTTCCCCCTCTTTTAAATATAGGCCGGCCCCTTTCCCTTCCCTCAAGTTATCATGTAATGTCCAATATACCCCTTGGGGCCTCTCATGAAGAAATAATTAAGGAAGAAAGCTTCTAGTCTAATGATTTAATTAATTTAATCCATCTCCTTAACAATGCGCTTTCTAAATGTTCTAAATTCTAACCAATTAATTCATGTTGGTCCATGGGTCTAAACTAACTAGTTAGGTCCACTAACACAAGTCCCAATTAAATAATTAACATCTAACAATAATTAAATAACACAACAAATAATTATTTATCATGCACAATATTTAATTAAATATGAAATTACTAAAATATCCTTTCCTAGAAAATATGGTAGTGACAGAAACTCACTTACTACTTTGGGCAATGATACACCAGCTGTTACTGCCATGCTCATGATTACTGATAGAGACTCTGCCTCTCCTCTAGAGAATGAGAATTTTTCTACTCCGGGGATACAAAAGATAACCTTGCCATTATAGCAATCTATCGTCGCGTATCGGGCACTCAACTAGTCCATGCCTAGGATGACGTCAAAATCTCTTATAAAAAATTCTATCAATCTAGCAGAAAACTTCCGCCCGCACACTACGACTCAACACAAGTTATAACTCTATCTACTTCCACGATACTGTTACCAGTAAGTATATTGAATCTTACTGATAATGATTCGGGTTCTAATCCAACTCGTGTTGCAAATCATGCATACATAAAAGAATCTGACGCACCAGAATCAAACAATACTGAGGTTGAATGAGAGTTGATGAGAATGGTACCTTCCACCACTTCACCTGAAGCTAGATGCTCCTCCACGGTGAGTGCCATAGCCTGGTCTCGCCAACTCAGTGCTGGTCCTCTCTACTACGAACCTCCTTGCCTGGCTTGGACTTGAGCTTTGTCCTGTGCATCCTGCTGTGGCCTCTGCTGCGGAATACTTGAGATTGGGTTGCAAAGGCCTCGGACTCTGGCTCTGTTGAACTGACACTGGTGCCCTATACCGATGTCCTATCGGGGATGATGATGATGAACTAGCTCTGTGTGGGCAAGTTTATACTCTGTGGCCTGGCACTCTACATGATAAGCACATCCCTTGCACTCGACGATACTTTGAAATTAAGTGTCCTAATTTTCCATAATTTGCACATCCTACAGAAGAAGATTCCTTTGCTGGTGAGTTCGGGTTGGTGCCATTTGTTGGATTGAGGCTATTGAAACTGGCCCCCTCAAAGATCTGATGGTCAAAGACCTGACTGTCGGGGTTGGTGTTGAAGAATGTGTATAAGAACCGCTTGAAGTATGGGTTCTCTTACGACCTCCAGACCTATCCACTATTCTCCAGGAGGTATACTCATGCCTCCTCGCTGCTTTTAATACAGCATCAAAATTCTGGAACTCGTGTTGTTCCGCTGCCAATATTATCTCCTGGTGAAGTCCCTGCAGGAACCTCCTTGCTCGGTCTAATTCGTTCACCACCAAGGTGGGAGCAAACTGACTAAGTCTGCAGAATTCTACCGCATAACCGTCAATAGTCCTACCCATCTGCTTCAAGTTGTTAAATCTCTGCTGAAATTCATAACACGATACTGCATCAAAATATCTGGTCTGAAACCTTTCACTGAAGACAGCCCAAGGGACATGTACTGCTAGTAAAATAATATGTGATACCTACCAGTCTCGTGCTAAATTTATCAACTACAACCGGACCACCAAGACTTGCTCTCTAGCTGAAACTTCGGCTGCCTCTAAAATAGCCTCAGTATCCTAAAGCCAAGCGTCTGATGCAATCGCATCCTCGGTGCCATAGAAATACGAGGGTTGGAGGCGCTTGAAGTTGCTTGCTGAGTTGTTGGCACGATGTCTGCCTCTTTCTAAAACTTCGTGTAGTGATTGAGTGAGCACGTCTTCTCAATGTCCCTGAGTTGCAAAAAATTTCTGAAGGATACCAATTAGCACACTATTTTCCCCTCATGTATCAGGTACTGGTTGCATGCGAGGTATTGGCTGGATCTGGGGCTCTTTATTTTGAGTGGTTCTAGACCCGTCGTTGGAATGCTGAGGCTGAACCTCAAGGATTTGTTGGTCATCAGAATACTATCCTGCAACTGGAGGAACTCGGGCTGGATGATCAGAAGGACCAGGAACAACGTTCCTAAAATAAAAAGGACATAAGGATCATCAAAGGGACGGACATGATTGATCGAGAATCAAGCAGATGTTGAATCAATATTTTAGGGATATAAATTCGACACTGGAGGAGATCAATGAGTCGCATGATTAAGACATCTAAAATACATTGGTAAACCCCCCCCCCCCACTTCTGAATTTCAGATCTGTATGGGCCACCACTTAAGCCGTGTCACGCCCCAGAACTAAAATACTAGAGAGCAAGGGCAGACAAAGTGAGCTACATATATCAGAGTACTCTATACTCCGAGATACTGTCACGGATATCTAGACATGCGGGGGTTTACTCTACAATCCATCAGGCAATCCTGGGTCAAGATTCATAGGTGTCTCAGTCTCAAATAGGCAAAAAGTTTACAAGATGTATGATCAATAAACATATAATAGTAAGGCGTCATAAACTATACATACACATATGATCCTGAAGCTAGTTACCAAAATGAAGAACTAGCAGAGTACAATATTATATGATAAGCTTTAGCTATAGTCTGGAATATGCTTTACATATAGCCTGCAGTATCAAGAATCCCAAAATATGATCTAAATACGTGCTCGGTGGCTAAACGCCTCAAAAGTATAATGTACAAGATATAGTGGGTGAGAAAGAAGAAATTTACTTATATCCTCGGGTGCTCCTTGTATTCACCATCTTGAGAAGGAAAGTACGGGAGATCCTACGTCCTGCTCCAAAATCTGGCCATACAAAATCAGTGGAGTCAGACCCCAAATTGCCAGTACTACAAGGGAGCAAAACTTATGACCTAAACCAACATGTAGACAAATCAGTAAGAATAGCATATAAAATAATAGTTAAACAGTACTGGAGTAATTAAATAAGGGCATCTAGAATCAGTACTCCGGTTACCATTTTCGGATCAGCTATTTAATTAAATCAGGACAGGACTAGACTGAAAATCAAGCAATCATGGCTAATCATTCCCAACGACTTTCTATCATTAGCTAACTAGGGTTATTACAGTCCTAGTTACTAACACATGTAGTTTGAGATTCCTTACAGTCACATGCCCTGCAGACTATCCGGGTTACCGAGATGAACGGGTATATAATATAGGTTTAACAGGAATAATCATTTTATTATCTTTTCTGGTAGTACAACACTCATCGGTGTGCTGGAAGTATGTCCCTCACGACGGAGAGCTCCAAATCATCAGGTGTCGCTGGGATACCAGGATTGCATGTAGCTAATAAATCTCTCTAGATGCTTTCTATATTATTATTCTAGTTATTAGCATGGACAATTATAATTGATTTTCAACCGAGTTGCTCAGGAATCTGCCTTAGAAATGATGCAAGATATGACAATAGTTTGACGAGCACAATCAAAATTAATCACGGGGATACATGACATGCAATTCATGTATTACTAATAGCCTTGATCAGGATAGTTACATGAATTTTTGATTCATGAGTGCGCTACTTCAAGCCACTATCGGGGGTATCAGGATTAGGAGTATCAGGATTATCAGTTCCATGTGAAGATTCAAGAGTTCAATCATAGTGTACAATCACTTAGCTCATGTCAGGAAATCAAGATCCATATCATGTCACATTTAGAAAATAACCAGGATTAACTAAAATAACTGGATAAAGAGAACCAGTGAAATATCAAGTGTTAAGCATTACGAACAAAAGAATAATGGCATACAGGAGCATAAATCAATAATTAAGGGTTAGCGCATAATCAGGCAAGAAAATAAATCATCCGCGTATAACGGGCCAAAAACCATTATTGGCGCACAAATGAGCAAAAACAATATTGGCGCACAAATGGCCAAAAATAGTATAGGTGTACAAATGATACTAAAGCGCACTACTAGAACCTTCGCACACGATGATAGAGGTACGCGAGCCAGGGGCTTGGCGTACTTGTATTTATCTTATCAACTGGGATATTGGCGCACAATGATGGAAGTACACAAGCTATGAACTTAGCGCACTTTCACCAAGTGTGCCAGCGGGGAGACTTGGTGCATAATGATAAAAGTATAAAAGCTATGAACTTGGCGCACTTTCACCAAGTGTGCCAGCTGGAAGATTTGGCACACAATGATAAAATTACACAAGCTATGAACTTGGCGTACTTTCACCAAGTGCGCCCGCATGGAGGTTTGGCGCACAAACAAGCGTAGGAATGTTAAAAGACAAAATACAAGTCTCAAAGCATGTCACAGCAGTCGAGACACGACATTCGAGAACACGATAGTCGAGGCGATGCCAAATTAAAGGTTTGTTCATCACGATATCTAAAAGAAAGGAATTAGTGCACCAACAGAGGCTTGGCGCACTTTCTCTTGATTGACGATGTTGAACGCTCAAATGTGCGCCGCTGATGATTTCCCTCGAAAGTGCGCCCAAGTTTTCTGATAGCCTTAGCACACTTTTGCAAGGGTTTGAGTAGATGACATTCGTACAAAATGTACGCATGAGGAGTAAAGTACGCCCATAGTACTTAACATATCTTGGCGCACTTTTGCAAGGATTTGAATGCTGTACTAAACGCAAGCATATTTCAAGGATTAAATGCTTTGCTGAACGCAAGCATATTTTTGAGTTAGCACATAGTGCGCTCAAGTTTTCAAGGATCTCATGCACACTTTTCGTAGAATTGTTCATTCTTCTGCGGCTAGCATGTGGTGCCCCGTTCCCCCTATTTGGGGAGCGCGGCTAAGAAATACTAGACGGTATCGTTCGATCGGGATAGATTGAAACAAGAACCCATCCTCTTTATGGATTTGCTTCTTTGGAATCGATTCCCATATTCAGTGGACCGTGCCCCTGGGATCGACTTAGCGGCAGAGTCAGGAGGGACCTCTCCGCTGCATCTTTTGTTGCCTAGTTTTTGTTGTCGCTTGTTGCTTTCGTGCCTTGAGTTGGTTTTCAGATTTGCTTGAGTTTTCTTGAACGGTTTCGATGGATTTTATTTCTTTCGTTCATTGAGCTGCACTTCAATTTCGATATTGGAAAGGGTGGAAGTGGTATTGATCAGCTGTTCGTGGCAATGCAGGTGAACCAGCAGTAGTCACCGCTCGAATGGACTCCTAAAGCATCTCTTTTCTTCTTCCTTCCAACTACTAAGTGAGTGGCTACCATCCCGATTAGCTGGCCCTTCTTCCAGTCTTCACATCTAAATCTTGTATTCGTGCTTGCCCCGATCAAACGATACCAAGTAATAACTAAAAGACTTCAAGATAATAAGGGTATAGACTCGGGAAATTATGCTTGTCAATCAAACTTATGAACGGTTACTTACTTACATGCTTGTTCGTTGAAATGTTCATCATATGCATAGATACAAGTTAGAATTCATATTTCTTCTTAAATTGTGCTATGTATAGAACTCATCTTGAATGCAATAAACTGAACAGGAAGACTATGCAAAAGTAGATCTTGTCCTGTTATTGCCCTGTGCCTGATCTTACCCTGATTTGCCTCAAATGCTAACTTAGTGTACTATGTTGATCACGAAAAACTTGTGCACAAGGTCTTAGTTCCTGCGGACGGTCGCTGGAGTACTGGCACCGATCCCATCCGGACGGAACTCATGATAGTCGCCTGCTATAGGACAGAATGGCCTGTGATGTCCTAATCTATGCGTCGTACGACATTTCGTACTGAGACTAGCCCATCCATTATGGCAGCGTGCCAGTGATCCCCTCGTATATTTAAACCTGTGCTTGCTAACTTGTGTCTTCTTGGTAGGGAAGGCATGGTAAGTATTCTGCAGGTGATTCAGATGGGCAGGTAAATGTCACCGAACAGTGACGGGTTATTTCATTAATTTCTATATCTATTGCTTGCTATAAAATAAACTAAGGCAAGATAGAAATATCATAAAATTATGCATGCTTTACTAAAACAACGTGTTAATTGGTATAGTTGGGTTAGCTTGCCTTCACCAGTACATTTCGATGTACTGACCCTCGTTGAAACAGGTTCCCCGCGCTAAGGAGAACCAAGCAAGGAGCAGAAGTCAATCCCCCAATCCAGTCCAGCTGTAGGCACGCCTTGATCCGTGCCACCTTTTAAAGTATTTTGAAGTATTTTGAAGATAGAAGCTAGCAACCCAAGCAAAAATGCAGCTTCGTGGGAAAGCCGTCGTTCCACCCGGAGATCTATATATATTTTTGAGTTTAGTATGGGATGTAATGTACAGGACTGTTATCTCATTTTGTGTCAACACTTTTGTAAGCCCATAGAGGCAACCTTATGACTCAGCTCAAGGAGTTTGTAACAGATGTTCATATTATCAATAAAGAGAACTTTTCCATGCTTCAATTTGTGCTTCAATTTATCTGCGTACTCTGAATATGTGCTCGCTATGCAAAACAAAAATACTCAGCCTTGTGTGAGATGCAACCTAGGCCCGCACGACGGTCACGCCCGGGGGACGACTATCAAATTCTACGGAATCAGGGCGTGACATGTTGGTATCAGAGCACAACTTCAAAGTTCCTTCTTGACCCTTCGTATAGGAAAAGTCTCTTTAACGATAAATCCCTGTGCGAATTCTTGAACTTGTTAAGGCCAAAATGAGATACGTTCATGCAATAAGTCCATAATACATTATGATCCTGATGTAAATTACCTTCTTTTGAAGGAATGGCTCAAGCGCAATCCTCAGTGCTAGCACCAGACGAGACACAGGATCAGGAGAGCAACTCTGGCACTTCAGGAAGCTCTCGGAGCCAACGAGGCATGTCTCGAGCAGATCCACTTCAACAAGTGATGCAAATGTTGGAAGCACAACGACAGAGAGTTGATGCCCGCCAAGCCAAGTTCGAGAGCAATCTAGAGGCCCGACTCTCAGTCCAACAAAAGCAGGTAGATACCCTACAGCAGATCGTGCAGACTTTGGACTCCAACTAGTCCGCAACAACAGTAGCGACCCCGGTGGACCAGCCAGTGCTTGAAGTTGAGACACCAACACCAAGGACGAGGGAAGTGACTACCTTCGGCTTTGGCAACTTCAAGAAAGTCTGCAACACTCCATTCCAAGGGACTGAGGACCCAATTATGGCACTAGATTGCCTACCCAAACTTGAGGATCATTTCTCTCTCCTAGAAGTACATAAAGAAAAGTGAGTCACGTGTGCTCAACTGTAGCTCCGTCTCAATGTACACGATTAGTGGGATGTGCATCGCCGATCTCTTCCAGTTGAGAATGGAGGGGAAGCGATAGCATGGGCCACCTTTTGAGGCACATTTGAGGAGGAATTCATACCCCCGCCTGTACGCCGTCAGAAGGAAAATGAGTTTGTACAACTACGACAGGGCAGCATGACAGTTAAGCAATACTCTGATGAGTTCAACAAGCTTGCCAAATTTGCCAGTTCCTATCTGCCCGATGCAGCGAGTCGGGCCAGACGATTTGAAGGAGGTCTACGTCCTGCCATCCATGCACACGTAGTCGTTCCACAGTATCAGACAATACGGAAAGTTTTGAACCACGCCCTTTCTCTTGAACCGCAGTATCCTCACTTTTCTACCGGCGCTGTGCATACCTCCAATCACAAACGCCAAGGCAACGATAGAGGAAACAACGCTGCAAAACATCAAACGACGGTAAACAGCGTGGAGACCCGAACAAGACCTGCAACTTCTGCAGGAAGCCAGGGCATATCGAGAAAGACTGTTGCCGTAAGCTTGGAACATGTCTTCGTTGCGGTGATCCAACACACCAGATTAGAAATTGTCCGCTCCTCTCACCTCAACAACAAAATCAGGCACCGGCACCTCAGGCCAATTGAGCGGTGCCCCAATAGGAGCGTCGTCAAGCTCAAGGCCGGGTCTATACCATGACACGAGAAGAAGCTCTAGCTTCGGATACCGTTGTGTCAGGTACTTTGCTTTTCAATAATATACTTGCTCGTGTTCTATTTGATTCAGGTGCAACGCATAGTTTTATTTCCACAAATTTTGTCATGGAGAACAATGTAGAAATGACTTCGTTGCATTTAGATTTAAGTGTTAGCACCCCCTCCGGCACGAAAATATATGTCCATTCAGTATGCCAAGGTGGATACATTTGTATTGGAGGGAAGAAGCTATCGCTTGATGTTTTAGTTCTAGATGTTCGGGACTACGATATCATTTTGGGAATGGATTGGCTCAGCGCGTGCTCGGCAACTATTGAATGTACAGAAAAGCGAGTCATCTTCCGC
This sequence comes from Iris macrosiphon, assembly GCA_036927795.1. NCBI lineage: Eukaryota > Viridiplantae > Streptophyta > Magnoliopsida > Asparagales > Iridaceae > Iris > Iris macrosiphon. The sequence continues at coordinate 226,648,888 of JAYESA010000006.1, forward strand.
TTGCCTGGAGAAGCCAAATTCTGTTACACTAGTAGTCCAACAACTGACGCGACCAGGGCCTGCATGGTGATTTCAGCAATATCTGCTCGGCGAATGCTCCACACAGGCTGCGAGGGATTTCTAGCGTCGGTTCGGGACACGCGGCAGGACTATGCAAACATCGAGTCTACTTTCGTTGAGGCGGAGTTTCCCGATGTATTTTCGAGCGAACTACCCAGCATGCCGCCAGACCGAGAGATTGAATTCACTATCGATACATTTCCTACAGAACTGAGGGAATTGAAATGCCGGCTTCAGGAATTACTAGACCGTGGGTTCATACGTCCGAGCGTGTCTCCTTGGGGCGCTCATGTGCTCTTCGTGAAGAAGAAGGATGGAACGTTATGCCTCTGCATCGACTATCGGGAGCTGAACAAGGTCACAATCAGAAACAAATATCCTCTGCCACGGATAGATGACTTGTTCGATCAGCTACAGGGGGCAACGGTGTTTTCAAAAATTGATCTTCGCTTGAGTTACCACCAGCTGAAGATTAAGCCTGAAGACATGCCGAAGACTGCCTTCCGAACCCGATACGGACATTATGAGTTTTCAGTGATGCCGTTTGGACTGATAAATCCACCTGTTGCATTCATGGATATAATGAATCGTGTATTTCGGTCCTTCATCGATAAATTCGTGGTTGTTTTTATCAATGACATCTTGGTGTACTCGAAGACTAGGGATGAGCACGCAGGACACCTGCGGATGGTGCTGCAAACCCTTCGAGACAACAAGTTGTATGCCAAAGTGAGTAAATATGAATTTTGGTTGGACAACATATCCTTCTTAGGGCATATCATCTCTTCACAAGGTATTTCAGTTGATCCGAAGAAGGTGGAAGCCATTATGCAGTGGAAATGGCCGGAGTCTACTAGCAATATCCGAAGTTTCCTTGGACTAGCAGGCTACTACCGCAGGTTTATACAAAATTTTACAAGAATTGCTACGCCTTTGACTTAGATCACACGAAAAGGTGCAAAGTTTACTTGGACGGACGACTATGAAGCTTCGTTTAAGGAGTTAAAGCAGCGCCTCGTCTCTGCCCCAATCCTCACTCTGCCGAACGGATCGGATGATTTCAAAATTTATAGTGATGCTTCAGGAAAAGGGTTGGGATGTGTCCTGATGCAAAGGGATAACGTGATAGCCTATGCGTCGAGACAGTTGAAGGCTCATGAGAAGAACTATCCGACGTATGATTTAGAATTGGCTGCAGTAGTGTTTGCGCTGAAGCTATGGTGCCACAACCTTTATGGTGTGCCGTGTAAAATCTATACGGATCATAAAAGCTTAAAATATCTCTATGCACAAAAGGATTTGAATCTTCGGCAGCGGCGTTGGCTTGAACTCCTTAGCGATTTTGATCTCATGATCAGATACACGCCTGGTAAGGGAAACGTGGTAGTTGACGCACTGAGTCGAGTGTTCGTTGGGAGTTTGGCTATTGATGATAAGCTGCGCCGAGATCTTGTATCCTTGGGCATTACTCTAAGAATCAGATATAAGAAGTGGGCGCAAGTGGCACAACTGCGCCTCGAGCCCGACTTGTTACAAAAGGTTAAGGCCGCTCAGAAGGATGACCCATTCCTGCAAAAGATACATGCTCTTATCTCGGCAGAAAAGGCGTCCAACTTTGCGGTAGGCGCGGACGGGATGCTCCGAGTGAAGGGGAGACTGTGCGTTCCAGACGATGTGGCCCTCAGAGAAGCGATACTCACTGAAGCCCATTATGCAAGTTATACTTCTCATCCGGGTAGTACTAAGATTTATCGTGTCTCCGAACGACATTCTGGTGGCACGGCATGAAACGTGATGTGGCACTGTTCGTGTCGCATTGCATGGCTTGTTAGAGAGTAAAGACCGAGCACCAGAAATCGGGCGGAGAGCTACAGAACCTTTCTAGTCCAGAGTGGAAATGGGAACATGTAACGATAAATTTTATTATTGGCTTGCCAAGGACGCAATGGGGGAATTGTGCAGTCTGGGTTATCGTCGATCGACTCACCAAGTCAGCTCACTTTCTTCCTATCAAAAGCACTTGGGGTGCCGACCGGCTGGCTCAGATATATCTCAACGAAATTGTTCGGCTCCACGGCGTGCCCGTATCCATAGTCTCCGATCGAGATGGTCGATTTATATCGCGTTTCTGGGGAAGCCTACAATCAGCAATGGGGACGAAGTTGAAGTTTAGCTCCGCCTACCATCCACAGACCGGCGGCCAAACAGAACGTGTCAACCAGATCCTCGAAGATATGCTGTGACTCTGTGCCTTGGATTTGAAGACTAGTTGGGACCTGCATCTACCGTAAGCCAAATTTGCTTACAACAATAGTTTTCAATCAAGCATTCAGATGGTGTCGTATGAGGCATTGTATGGGTGGAAGTGCAAATCCCCGATCTGTTGGGACGAAGTTAGGGAACGGCAGATCCTTGGCCCTGAGCTTGTGGAATAAACCGTTCAGAAGGTTCGCTTGATTCGGGAAAGATTAAAGATAGCTCAAAGCCACCAAAAGAGCATTACAGATTCACATCGATGGCCACTTGACTTTCTAGAAGGCGATCGGGTATTTCTCAAAGTTTCGCCCATGCGAGGAGTCAGCAGATTCGAAGCAAAGGGGAAGCTAAGTCCAAGATTTGTCGATCCGTTCAAAATGCTAAAGCAGGTTGCCTCAGTTGCATATCAGATTGTCCTACCACCATCCCTATCCGATGTACACGATATTTTCCATGTTTCTCAACTTAGGAAATATGTGTACGACCCGAGCCACCTGGTAGACCTTGAACAACTGAACCTTCAGGCTGACTTGACATATGTAGAACAACCTGTGCAAATTTTGGATAGAAAAGAAAAGCTGCTTCGAAGTCGCTCGGTTCCTCTCGTGCGCGTGCTTTGGAGAAATCACTCTGTCGAAGAATCTACTTGGGAACTTGAATTCGAGATGAGGGAAAGGTTCCCCTCATTATTTCCTAGTGGTAGGTTCTATTCCTTAAGTTTCGGGACGAAACTTTCAATTAGTTGGGTAGGATGTGGTGCCCCGTTCCCCCTATTCGGGGAGCGCGGCTAAGAAATACTAGACAGTATCGTTCGATCGGAATAGATTGAAACAAGAACCCATCCTCTTTATGGATTTGCTTCTTCGGAATCGATTCCCATATTCAGTGGATCGTGCCCCCGGGATCGACTTAGGGCAGAGTCAGGAGGGACATCTCCGCTGCATCTTTTGTTGCCTAGTTTTTGCTGTCGCTTGTTGCTTTCGTGCCTTGAGTTGGTTTTCGGATTTGCTTGAGTTTTCTTGAACAGTTTCGATGGATTTCATTTCTTTCGTTTGTTGAGCTGCACTTTAATTCCGATATTGGAAAGGGTGGAAGAGGTATTGATCAGTTGTTCGTAGCAATGCAGGTGAACCAGCAGTAGGCACCGCTCGAACGGACTCCTGAAGCATCTCTTTCCTTCTTCCTTCCAACTACTAAGTGAGTGGCTACCATCCCGATTAGCTGGCCCTTCTTCCAGTCTTCACATCTAAATCTTGTATTCGTGCTTGTCCCGATCAAACGATACCAAGTAATAACTAAAAGACTTCAAGATAATAAGGGTATATACTCGGGAAATTATGCTTGTCAATCAAATTTGTGAACGGTTACTTACTTACATGCTTGTTCGTTGGAATGTTCATCATATGCATAGATACAAGTTAGAATTCATATTTCTTCTTAAATTGTGCTATGTATAGAACTCATCTTGAATGCAATAAACTGAACAGGAAGACTATGCAAAAGTAGATCTTGCCCTGTTATTGCCCTGTGCCTGATCTTACCCTGATTTGTCTCAAATGCTAACTTAGTGTACTACGTTGATCACGGACAACTTGTGCACAAGGTCTTAGTTCCTGCGGACGGTCGCTGGGGCACTGGCACCGATCCGATCCGGACGGAACTCATGATAATCGCCTGCTATAGGACGGAATGGCCTGTGATGTCCTGATCTATGCGTCGCACAATATTTCGTACTGAGACTAGCCCATCCATTATGGCAACGTGCCAGTGATCCCCTCGTATATTTAAACATGTGCTTGCTAACTTGTGTCTTCTTGGCAGGGAAGGCATGGTAAGTATTCTGCAGGTGGTTCAGACGGGCAGGTAAATGTCACCGAACGGTGACGGATTATTTCATTGATTTCTATATCTATTTCTTGCTATAAAATAAACTAAGACAAGATAGAAAGATCACAAAATTATGCATGCTTCACTAAAACAACGTGTTGATTGGTATAGTTGGGTTAGCTTGCCTTCACCAGTATGTTTCGATGTACTGACCCTCGTTGAAACAGGTTCCCCACGCTAAGGAGAACCAAGCGAGGAGCAGAAGTCAATCCCCCAATCCAGTCCAGCTGTAGGCACGTCTTGATCCGTGCCACCTTTTGAAGTATTTTGAAGTATTTTGAAGATAGAAGCTAGCAACCCAAGGAAAAATGCAGCTTCGTGGGAAGGCTGCCGTTCCACCCGGAGGTCTATATATATATTTTGAGTTTAGTATGGGATGTAATGTACATGACTGCTATCTCATTTTGTGTCAACACTTTTGTAAGCCCATAGAGGCAACCTTATGACTCAGTTCAAGGAGTTTGTAATAGATGTCATATTATCAATAAAGAGAACTTTTCCATGCTTCAATCTGTGCTTCAATTTATCTGCGTACTCTGAATATGTGCTCGCTATGCAAAACAAAAATACTCAGCCTTGTGTGTGGCGCAACCTAGGCCCGCACGGCGGTCACGCCCGGGGGACGACTATCGATTCCACGGAATCGGGACGTGACATAGCACACTTTGTGCTCCGACTTTGTTGTTCTCAACTTTTTCGTTCAAGATCAAATACGAGAGCAACAGAATATCAAGGTTACAAAATAGTCTACAACACAGTTCTAAGCTACTAAAGATATGCAGATAACTAAGCTAGCAAATAAATATGAACTTAGGTTATCAAGAAGCTCCAAATCATGGGTTCACTCGGTTGGCAAGATGTACTTGCCAATGGTCAAGTTCTAGCCTAATACAAACACTACCAAGGTCACCCATGGCCATGGCCAAGCTCGACTGCTCTCAGCTGGGGAAAAATGAAGAAGGATAGAGAAATGAAAGAAAAAGAAAAGAGAAGGAAGGAGAGTGGGAATGCTTATATAGGAAAAGCTTGGATTGTAGGCCATTGAATTATAATCCATGCCCCTCACCCGGGTTCATCACGGCCACACACAAGAAAACTAAGGGACCAATGGTCCAAAAGCATGCAACTAAAATTTTTTTACAAAAAATAACCTAAACACTGCATGAATGACATAAAGCATAAGGTAAGCAATTAAATAATAAGCAAGTTATACATGTATAATTTGCGTATCTCGGATATGTATACTAGAACAGTGAGACGAGTCTCACAACAATGTATTTTAGTTGTCCCTTGACCCTTATTGTGGGTCGGTCCTGGAGCATCACCCGCAACCCTGATCTTTTGTAGGATCATGGTAAACCTAGAGGGTCGCCCTAGCAGAAGGTAGTCAAAGTTCAAAGTCTTGTCAGACATACCCTTAGGCCGGCCCTTCCTGAGATGACCTTCTAAGCTTCTTAGGACTATGTTTTGTTAATATCAAGGCTAGTAGTATCTATATATCGGAATTGATATCAGACTATTTGTATGGGTATCAGTATCGACTGCATTAGCAGTATCGACGGTTTCGGATTGAAATATCAATTTTTTTGGTAGTAAAATATAAATAATTATTAATAAATTATTAACAATTTAGAAAATATACTTGATATATTTAGGTATAATTTTAAGTATTTTTACTGTTGTTTCGTAATAGTTTTAAAATTGAATAAAATTATAGTCATCATTGTTGATTGGTTTACATACGATAATTTTTTTTTTTTTTTTTACATACTTTTACAATCTTATTATGCTTTTACATCCTTGTTGATTGGTCTTTTTCGTTCAATTTTTTTTTTGACGAATTGACCGAAAAGGAAACCTCCAATATCGATATCAGTCACTATTAGATATCGGTCGATACCGAATTGGAACATGCTAAATCGTATTGGTATCGGCTGTATCAACCGACAAACTATGGTTAATATGCTCTTTTCTTGGGGTTATTTGATGAAGTACTCTTATCTAAGCTACATCTTCATGTACATAATCTTTTTCTTTTCTTAATTTACGAGAGTCTATAAAGGAGAGAGAGAGAGAGAGAGAGAGAGAGAGAGAGAGAGAGAGAGAGAAGTACTTCATAATGGAGGGATATATATATACATTCATAGTCATAGTACCATATAAAGTATGGAAAGTCATAATGCAACTTTGTGAACTTAAAGTTAATGCACATATTTCTCTTTTGAGTATGAAATTTATTTGCCAAAGCTTTAGTGCTGGAATGGTTATCAAACTATGGACAGATGTTAATTAGGTTCAAAGTTTTGTACTGACAACACCAAGACATTGGCTCCTGCTGCTGTCTTCCAACAGGACAAAAGCCAGCCCATGCACAGAAACATTTGGGTTCCCATTAGTGTGTTGTGCCATCTTTACAACCTCAACATTACCAACTGTGCTCTCTCTTTCTTCTCAACAAAGGATTTGGCTTTAGCTAATCATTGGAAACTATTACTTCTAACAGCTCAGAACAAAATACTCTCCCTTTACAACTGTGCTTACCATCTACCTAATTTTTATTTTTATTTTTTTGTTCCTAAAAGGTTTGGTTTTGGTTTCATAGTTCATTTTAAACTTTGATAAGATGTTATAATTTTCTTTAAGGAAATTTTTATACACATGGTTAAACTCTAATGAAATTGTGCATACAACATAATATTTTGACAAATTACAAAAACGGAACCAAAATGTCCATTTGGTATTTTTCTTGAAATTAAGCAATCAAGTAAAAAATTCCATTGCTTTTACATTTCGTGTGCAAAAAATGTCCAACCAAAGATTTTTTTTTTTATATTTTTATTTTTCATATACTTATATATGTATATATACATCAGAATATTTGTAATTTGTCGTCCCCATAAGTGGGTGGAGTGATAAGTATAAGAGGTTAAGGGCTCAAAATTTTCTACTCATTCTTTACATAAAAGAGTCTCAATTTTTTTATATACAAAAAAAATGCTTATAAAATTTAGTTGTTAATCACTAGCCTGAACGTAAACACCCAATGATAGGACGTTTGTTTAAAAAAAGTCCTTACGTTGGGTGTTTTAGGTCTCTATTTACAGTTTTACCAAATTATATACTTTGAGTATAATTTATTTAAACTTCAATTCTCTGTAAATGGAAACATTTTCTTTCCCTACTCGTACCGATTTTATCAGAAAATAAACTAATCAGAGTTTCGGTGCATTTGCACAAGTTTTGACATGGTATCAGATCAACCATGTCGTAAATCTGATATTGGAATTTGTTTCAAAGGTGGGGTCTGACACGTCCAAGGTGGATCATGACATTAGTGGCTTTAGAGGCGGATCCGATACGACTAAGACGAAACAAGATCACATATGGTGGTGTTGATGAACATGTTGATCTAATTTTGTGGTCGAATGGATCGAAATTGTATCTCCTGAATTAATGTTGGGCCGACGAAAACGAACGAAGGCAGCCATGGTGTTTGATTGTTCGGCTGGCGGAAACGAACGAAAAGTAGAACTTGGTATGAGCAATATAATATATGCAAAATATTGAACTTCTATCTACTTTTGCATAATTTTAATCATCAATAGAAAGGTATACACTAATAGTAGAAATATAAATCTTCTTACACGCACACAGAGTGCATTGCATCTAAAGATGCCACGGACATGTTTGTTTAATTAGTATGGTTTGTTTGTTGTGTCCTTTTTTAGGACACTAATCAAATCCTGCTACGTGACAAAGTGAATGTGGACAAAGCAAACTTCAACTCCTCGTGTGTGGAACAAAATTAGCTCAACAGCTCTAATGATGATTACAATAGCGAGTGATTAGGAACTAATAATGAAGAATCTAGTTGAATAGGAAGAGAACAAAGCAACTAATGGAGCATTGGGCATTGTTAAGTCTGTTTTTTTACAGGTGATCATCTTATATTTATGTAATCATATCGGATCGCGACACGTTGCCTAATCGTTGCCTAATCTCTACATAAAAATTTCACTTAATTTGAAGCAGCGATGCTCTGTAATTATATTAATAACAATTGAGCAAATCGAATGTTGTTGTTTCCCAGCATCGCTCTAGCATACGTACGCGCTTTGAAAAAAAAAAAAAAACATACTGTATATACTAGTAAATTTATGTGTATTGTACATAAAGAATTGTGTTCCATGTAAAAAAATTACATAGAAATTTAAATTATATTAGAATATTTTAAATATGATTTGAATATATATGAATTATAATTTGTTATAAAATTTTTTTTTAATATGTGTTTAATCAGATAATATATTGTAGTTAATTTAACAGAAAATTTACTGTAGCGAAATAAATTTATATTAAATTAATTTAAACGAAATAAGTTTGCTAATATTTGAAATACAAACATTGTCCGCCAACAGTGTTAGCGAAAAACACAATAAACATCCACGTACGAAAAAAAAAAAAAATTTAAAAGTGGACCCCACACCCCAAATTCCGCCAACACTGTTGGCTGAAATTGGGGGGGGCACAATTTCAGCCAACAGTGTTGGCGGAAATTGGCCTGTGGGCCCCCCCACGGGTTAAGTTTGGTTTAGTTCAGTTTGGTTTAGTTGGATTGGTTTTATTTGGTTTGTTTTATTTAGTTGGTTTGATTTTATTTGGTTTGTTTTATTATTTTTTTCAATTTTTTTTTTATTTACTTGGTTTGGTTTTAGTTAGTTGGTTTAGTTTTTTTTCAATTAGTTTTTTTTTCTATTTAGTTTAGTTTTTTTCTATTTAGTTAACTTTTTTTTTAATTTGTTTCTGTTTTTTTCTGTTAATTTATTTTGTTAATTGGTGGGGTGTTAATGGGGTGTTAATTTTCTGTTTTATTTATGAAAATATATTTTAACGAAATAAAATTAAAATAAATTAACAAAAAAATTACTCTATCAAAATTTCAAAATTAACTCAGTTGTCGATATGTAACAAAATTTTAAAATATCCCAAATTTTTATCCAAATTTCTATCCTTAAAATTTGTTAAAGTATTTCGTTATTTAACATAGTAAATTTATTATCGGTACATTAATTATTTTATAAAAAAATTTTACCAAAAGTAAAATTTGGAGGTCAAAACATCATTTTTTTTGCGATTCTAAAAATTTGGGAAGTCCATCAAACGGTGAAACGGTTTATCCCGAAGTACTTTTCCATACGGTCATTTTGGCTCAAACTGGGCCTTGTTTCGATCTCCCAGTCAAAAGTTATGGTACTTTAAAGTTTTATATTTTATATTTTTGTCTGTAATATGTACGTCTTACTTCGGATGAAAATTCTCTCTACACGATTGTGTTACCCTCGTCGAAAACATACAAATCGACCTATTGTGTGACGAAAAACGATTTGAAAACAAATAGTTATGGGCGTTCGAAGTCTGATCGACGGCAGACGTAATATTCGTACGGTAGTTTTTTTTTTTTTGGTTCAATGATAACATATTTTATTTTGGATGTTAAACTAAATAAAAAAAATCAAAATCCAAAACTAAACTAAATAAAAAATAACTAAATAGAAAAAAATATAATTAATTAAAAAACCAAATAAAATCAAACCAACTAAACCAAACCAAACCAACTAAACCAAACTGAACTAAACCAAACTGAACCCGCGGGGGCCCACAGGCCAATTTCCGCCTACACTGTTGGCTGAAATTGCCCCCCCCCCCCCCAATTTCAGCCAACAGTGTTGGCGGAAATTGGGGTGTGGGGTCCACTTTAAATTTTTTTTTTTTTTTTTTTTGCGTACGTGGCAGAATTTGTGTTTTCCGCCAACACTATTGGCGGACAATGTTTATATTTCAAATATTAGCAAACTTATTTCGTTTAAATAAATTTAATATAAATTTATTTCGCTACAGTAACTTTTCTGTTAATTTAAATATAATTTAAAATTTGAATATATTTTATGATGGATTACATATTCAGGTGGTTTTTAATTTTTTTTCTCAACTACGTAAGAACCCAGTTAATTTATTATTATTATTATTATTAATTAATGATATATATACATACATACATACGGCTTAGACGGCTCCTTTTTGAGCCGTTTTGAAGCCGTATTATATATATATATATATATATATATATATATATATATATATATATATATATATGAAAAGGGTAATTGTATTAATAAAACCTCCACAACTTACATATCCCGGCTAGATGTCGGTCTCTTGTTTATCATCTGTAATACATCATAGTCAATATTATATGAAATTCCATTTATAATAGTTTTCAAGCCTTCAAACACCCGTCTGTTGCGCTCGCGCCATACATGTCACATCGTGGAAGCTAGTCGGATCCGAGCAATCGAGAACCATCACTACAAGAATAAGTCAAATTAGAGACGTCTAAAAATGTCGCTAAATGGCCAAAAAATGTCGCTAAATAATTTTACCGACGTATGTAGCGACGTTTCGATGAAGTAGTCTTTCAGCTAGTCGCTGACCGAAAATACGTCACAAAACGTCGCTATACCAACGTTTTCTAGCGACGTAAATCCGTCGCTATATTAGCGACGTTTAGCGACGCAACGTTGCTAAATTAGCGACGTGTTGTGTGTCGCTATATGTCGCTAAGTTTTTTATTTTTAGCGACGTTGTGCGACTCATTTAGCGACGTTATATTAACCTGACAATACTGCCATGTCAGCAGATTTGCGACGTTCAGCGATGTATATAAACGTCGCGAAAGGTCGCTATAAACGTCGCTAAAGATACAGTAAAAAAATAAAAAAAATGAATATTGAATTGTTTTCAAACCATTCTTCCTGAAGTTTATGAATTCATAATTTGTACAAATAGACCCGAAGCAACCCTCCATTGAATTTGCTGGGTTCGTCGATCCCCTTCGGTTGAACACTCAACACCGATAAATTAACATACATTTAATATAAATAATATAGTAAAATTTGAAGAAAACGAAACATTGAGATTACAAACCGATTCAGAAAAAAATCTTGTCGTAAAGAATACAACAAATATCCACACAACAGAGTCTGAAAGCCTCGTCGTAAAGAATACAAGAAATAAAGTCTGAAAGCCTAAAAAATAAAGAATATTCATAAATGACCAAATATCATAGGTTTGAAACACAAACAATCAATAAACTATCATAACTAGGACTACTGTGGATCTGCGGGAGGATGATCACCGGGGCGCATTAGGGATAAGAACAGATCATACTGCTCCCGTGAAATCGACAACGATGTTGATGGAGAAGGCAGTGACGTCGATGGAGTCTCTGTCGATGAAGGCGCACCAGGAGGACGTATCTGCTCCAACTCTGCTAGTCGATGGTTGTATGAATCCATGGTAGATAACAACCTCGTACTGCTATGAACCATTGAATCCTACATCATCGTCAGCCTCTCGCCCATGGACAGCTGTGATGCCAGCAGCTCCGTCACGCTGCGCTCTGTCAACGCTCTAAGATCAGCTGCCATATCCTGGAGCTTCATGATGCTGCGCTCGAGCATATCAAATCATGCGATCAGTTGTCACATCGTCCGCCTGCGGCTGGGACATGGGCTCCTCCTCCATCCTTCGCAGCAACTCATCATGGAGAGCGCAATCTAACGGTCAACGGTCTCCTGGACTCGGGCCGACGACTACGAGGGCTGTGGAGAATGCGCACTTGCCGTGGAGGCCCTAGATGACTGTATCGCAACAAGGACGTCATAGGATCCCGTACCATAGTATGTACCCCTCTGGAGACCACCAGCGGCGGTCACCCATAGCTCGTCCGTCGATGGAGCTGTTGAGGGCTGCGAGGAAGTACCAGCCTCTCCCGCTGTAGGTGCACTAGCAGCCGCCCGCTCATGCAGCCTAAGATAGTCGGCCTAGAAAAGTTTGGATAATCGATAATTGCCTAAGTTATATTAAAATTAACACAAAGTAAAGTAATACTTACATGGGTCAGCGAGGCCCTCTCATCAATGAGATTTCCGCCCTTTCGATGGGTGGCCAGGAAGACGGTCACCATGTTTGTATCCTCACCCCTCTGTACCTATTAAAAATATATTATTTAATACTAAAATTAAATATTTTATCCTACTACCATTTTATCGTACTTGTATTAAAAATATATATCTGAAATAAAAAATATAACAAACAACGGAAATATTCCGTCATCGGAATCGAGCCACCACACCACTTTGCTGCCTTCTGCCTAGCCGTCTTGGCCTTCTCAGACCTTTCATAGTAACTCGGATCGTCGAATCTAGCCCTCATCGCAGTCCACTTCTCAGGCGTGATCCAACCTTGGATCGGTTTTCCTGCGCTATCACGAGCCTTTTGTTCATCCAGAGCATCATGGATCAGATTGGCAGCAACGACAGGAAACATCTGCTCGATCAACTCGGCCCGGTGTGGTGGATAAAACTACGTTTGCTATAATAACTAATTTAGTAAGTTATATAATATGCATAAATTAGATGATTGATATAATATACTTTTACCTTGAAGAGCGCAAACCAGAACGCCTTTCTCCTCTCCGGAGCATCAGAGTAGTTGATCCAAGGGCCACCATAGTTGTACCTCAGAAAGTGGCCCAGGTGTCTCTGTACCGACGATGGAAGATATCTATACAGAGATAATTATTTTCATAGAAAAAGTCAATATATGATGAATAAATAAATACACGATATATATGAGCAAAATCATCTAATTGACTTACTTTGTACTGTCGGCCCAAATATCCGTCCTTATCTCGTCCGGAGGTGCACATGGAGGATCTAGCTGATGTTGGGACGACGTCGGCTCAACCTCCGCCATATGCTCATCTGTCTCCATGGTTCCGTCAGTAGGAGGAACGCTGGATGAGGGAGTACTATCAGGCCTGGAACTACTCGTTCCAGGAGTGCTGCCACGTAACGTAGTCACAGTCGGAGATGTGACTGGTCGATATACTGGAGTACTAGGAATCGAGGATCCAAAACCAACAGTAGGCAGTACCGGAGGAGCACTCCGTCTACCTCGGGACCTGCTGAACGCTCCGTGTCGTCCTGTCAAACCTGATAACAGCATCTGATGAATAAAGAAATACACAAATATATAGTACATTCTACAGTCAAAATACTATGCATATCTCACATCATTAATAGAATTGTATAGTAAATAACTAGTGGTGTCACAAGTCTAAATGGATAGTACATTCTGCAGTCAAAATATAATACATATATTCGTCAAAATAGTACATTCTACAGGCAAAATATAGTACATATCTTTGGGCAAAATATTTTATTTTCAATCATCTTCAGAAAATTTATCTTGTTCGCCTTCCTCGTCCTCCTCGTCCTCCTCTTCCTCTGCCTCCTCATCTTCACTTTCAACTACTTCGTCTTCGTCTTCTTCTTCCTCTTCGATTAATTCTACCTCTTCTACATTATTAGTCGTGTAATGAGTAACTTCCGTTGAGTCCACATCTACAATATTTATTACAATAGGTAGTTCGTCCTCCTGATAAGCTATTTCGTCAACGTCAAAGGTATTTCTATCTTTAGTCTTGCATACTGCCCACCAATCCGACCTTGCTGTCCCTCGTCTAGGATAAGATATGAAGTACACGAGCTGAGCCTGACTTAATAGAACAAATGGTTCATAGCCTTGATATCTACGCTTGTAGTTTATATCCACAAGACCGTGCTTGTCAATTTTCCAACCTTGATCTTGAATCGGATCAAACCATTCACACTTGAATAGCACGATCTTAGCAGGTTCTATGCCATAATTATATGTCAACTCCACAATCTCTTGTAAGATGCCAAAGAAATCATTACCTGGATCGACTTCTTTGTAGTTCGAAGATTTGATACACAAACAACTATTTTTTGTGGAATCAAGATCAAGAAAGTTGTCTCTTATCGGAGCATTTGTTGACTTGAACATAAATCCATTCACACAGTAACTTGGCCATATTTTAATGACGGTAATTGGTCCCTTGGCTAGAGTTCTAATAGATTCAGTCTCGGGTGTTATTAGACGATCGACCTAAATACCAAAGTAGCGATAGTAAGTTATTTATTGTGCAAGTGCATACAGAAAAAGTAATTACCAAGCTCCTTATATATGTGCTCAACCAAGAAGGAAAATGACGTCTCATTTCTTTTTCTACTTCTCCGTCTGTTATGTAGGGTCTAACCGACCTGAGCTAATCATTATATGTGCTGAAAAACAACGAAGCAACCGCTGATTAGTAGCATAATAGTAGCTTATACTATTACATTGAGATGACATAAACATGGACGTATTAATTACTTACCCCTCTAGCTTCTCCACTTCATCCTCATCATAATTGAGTAATATATACAACTGAGCAGCCTTTAGCTCGTCGTCATTCAAATATCTCTTCTTCATTTTACCTGAAGATATTTGAGTAATTACTTACCCCTCTTCTACAACTGAGCAATGTCCTTTTCTTGCTTTTCTAGACGATCGACGAGCAACTTAGTAGAACAAAGATCTCTGAAGAATATGCTGAGCTCTGTCAATGGATCCCAAAATACCTGCGGTAAAAATTCCTGAAATACAATCAGAATTAACCTCTCTATGAATATGTGACAATCGTGGCTCTTCATACCCGCCAGTTTGTTCTCCTTGAGGTCGACGCATCTTCTCAAGTTTGACACGTACCCGTCTAAAAATTTTAGACCCTGAATCCACCTACAAAGTCTCCATTTATCCTCCTTCTCCAGTGGAAAAATTGACTTAGGCTGCTTTAACTTTCCATTTCCCTCCTCTATCAAATGCAATGCAGGACGTCTACATATTTTTCTAAGTCCAACATGGCCTTCAGATTATCTTTTGTCTTCCCCTTTACCTCTATTACAGTATTAATTATGTTATCAAACACATTCTTCTCGATATGCATGACATTAAGGTTATGTCTGATCAGATTGGTGCTCCAATATAGTAGATCCCAGAATATACTTCTCTTCGTCCAATTATAGGTGCGACCAAATCTGTCACACTTGTACCCCTTAGCAGGCTCTTCGATAGCACTTGGTAAATCTTTTACCTCTTTCCATATCGTATATCCGAGCCACCTTGACGGTGGATTGGCCTTATCCACAACGTCCGCACGAAAAACATTCATGTTCCTCCGGTACAGATGATCCTTCGGCAGAAATTGTCGATAACAAATGAGGAAGCACGACTTGCCTCCGTGTTTCAAACAGAAAGCCTTAGTGCGGTCCATGCAATACGGACATGAGAGACGACCATGAGTTTTCCATCCCGATAACATTTTATAGGCCAAAAAATCGTTTATGGTCCACATAAGTGCCGCCCTTATCTTAAATTTCTGCTTTCTAGAAATATCGTACGTGTTGGCACCTTCTTTCCACAGCTGATTCAACTAATCTATAAAAGGTTATAAATATACATCGATATTCCTTTTCGGATTGTTCGGACTCGGGAAAATAACGGTTAGGAACATATACGGAGTCTTCATGCACATCCAAGACGGTAGATTATACGGAGTGACGATCACAGGCCAACACGAATATTGGGAGCCGAAAGTCCGAATGGGGTAAAACCGTCGGAGGAGAGACCCAATCTGACCTTACGCGAATCCGAAGCAAAATCTGGATACTCTCGATCAAAGTGCTTCCATGCTTCTCCATCAGATGGATGATCCAATACTCCTTCGATCTGTTTTCGCTTGTGCCAACTCATATTTTTTTGCAGTCTCCTTTACCTTATACAACCTTTGCAATTGCGACGTCAAAGGTAAGTTGTGCATCGAATCGGTAGGCATCTTTGCACCGACATACTTTTCTCTTCCAGTGGCCTTGTAGAGATCAATACCCCAAAATCTGCACACATCTTCATCCTTGTCGTCTTTGTAGTACAACATGCACCCATTGCGACATGTATCAATTTTTTGTATCACATCCATAGTGATCTCACCATCCTCTTAGATTGGTAGAAGTCTTTAGGCAACTTTGCACCCTCTTGTAAGATCTCTATAATCAAATCCATTAGTAGGTTATAGCATTCTTGCGACATATTAAAATTGGACTTGATGCTCAACAATCTTGTAGCCACCTCCAACGGTGAATGATCCTCACAACCAGGATATAATGGAGTCCTTGCATTCTCCAGCAACTACATGAACTTCGCAGTACCGGTATTCGGTGCCTCCTCAGCTGCATCATGATTATCCAGATCAAAACTTGGCCCCATCGCATCAAAAACCATATTCACCCACCCGTCGTCGTAAACAACATGGTCGTGGACATCCATATCCCGCACACCGCATATGTCATCAGGATGACGGTTGTACATCCATGAATGATGATGCAAATAGTAATTCATATCAATTTTTAGATACTTTTGTAAAAATGAATAGACATCGTTCAACTATATACTCATCTTTAAATACAGTACATGCACTGATACTCCTAGTCCTAGCATATATACACAGGAATACCCAATTATGTTATACACCGACTCGTCTACACACACATAAGAATACTCGGAAATATAGTACATGCACTGATACACCTAGTCCTAGTACTGATACTTCTTCGTTCAACTATGTATCCTGGATACTCATATTACAGTGTATCAGTTAGTATCAATTGAGCAGATTTGGGTTAGGGTTAGGGTTTGTTGTCATGCCCCAGTCCCAAAAATACGTAGGACTAGGACACGTAAGCATGCCAGCCGCATGGATATGGCAACTCCAATATATGGAAACCAAATCCACACGTACACTGTAATATGAATATCAAGTCCACAAGTGGTATAAAATGTATCACAAGTCACAGGGTATAATCTAAATCTCATCCGCGAAAATCAGATATAAATAATAACCAGCATCTATATAACTAGATCTCAACATAAATATCTAAGGATGATAGTTGGATGGAAACAAATCCACTACCAACTCGAATGGAAAAGTACAACACAACAAATACAATATAGGAATACCAGTTAACGACCATGGGCTCGAAGAGAAGACATCCTCGCAACACAAGTAATCATCCAAATCTGCGCTCCTGCAATTACTCAAGAACAGATACACCTGGCAGAGGACCAGGTCCTCAGAGGGACGTAACAAGATACAGAAAATACGAGCCAATTTGAATACAGTAAACATGCATCATATTTGAAAATAGATAAGTACGCTGTACAGGACAATCTATATGAATGCAAACGAGGACAACTTTTCGACGTATGGGCAAGGGTAGGCTACTCGATCTAATCCTCACAACCTTACGCTCGTCAGTGGACATCATCAGCCGACATACCGCGGGGGTAGCGACCCTCGGACTCCATCAATCGACATACCGCGGGGGTAGCGACCATCGGACACGACCCACCATAGTGCGTGCTAGTGACTACGGTGTTACCAGAGTGGTTAAAAGCCCATACGCCTAATGATTGTCCTCTATGATACTAAGTGCCATGTGTGTGTCAACATATCTAATACATAGTAATGACTGAAAGAAAATTACACATGCAAGAATAAACAAAAATGCAAGAAATATACAGAAATATACTAAACATGCAAAATACTGTAAGCAATTTGGCAAGGTATCTTGCCTGGGGTCCTGCTGCTGGTATGAATCAGAGTCCAAGTCACAGTCCAAATAGCCTATGTATTACAAATTTATCACGTCAAAAGATAATTTATTTTTATTTATTTAATTCTAGAATAATTACTCTAAAATCCTATTTTAATCTTATTATTCTAATTTTTATGTTAATTCCTAAATTTTGTCCAAAGAAACTGAATTTTATCAACTCGAGACTCATGGCACGCAAATCGAGGCGATCTGTTGACCGAAAAGTCAACCGACACAAACTCAAATTTCATGCATGATTTCCTGTAGATTTCAGCGTCAAAAATATGCTAGAATTTATGGCTCGTCCGAATTCAAGTTCGTTTGGGAATTATGGCACATACAAATTTTGTATTGTGCACCGATGGTTAAATTCTAACCTAGAAGTTCTACAGAATTAACAGTATATAAATATTTCGAATTAAATTCTTGAAAAAACATATGTCAATGATCTCAACATTATATTTCCAAAACTTTAAACGGTTCATGATTCTGATTCCTGGTTCTCCCGGAATCGCGAAAATATTAAAACACGTCTATTTTCGGACATGCTGTGCTCTACGAATATTCTAGAATTTAATACTCATAATTTTATAAAATAAATTATATAATCAGAAATTTAACCTCAATATCTTTCTAACGCAAGAAAGTAGGCCTCGTTTGGAGTCTGGAGCTATACGCAATGGCTTGTGGAAGATGAAGGAACCCTAGATGGCAATTCTCCAAAATCTCTCTCTCTCTCTAAGATAATGGGATAATTAGGGTTATAATAATATATATATATATATATATATATATATATATATATATATATATATATATATATATATATATATATATAGGGATGTACCTGCTGCTGAATGGATATTTATAGGCTGACACGTGTCAGAATCTGATTGGATGGTTTTTGTTATATTATTTATTTTTGATTTGCCTTTATCAAAATATTATTTAAGTCATTTTAAATCTAAATAACTCCAAATAAATATTAAAAATAATCATAAAAATATGAAAAAAATTACATAAAATATATTTTGTACCTATAAACCCTAAAAAAATATTTGAGATAATTTTATATTCATAAGTTTACTACTATAATTAGGAGAAGCTATAAACATTAGTTTTATCCATTTAACTAAAAATAAATACTAACATTATTCCAAAAATTCTGAAATAATTTCAAAAAATATATAATAATATTATAAATCCTAGAAAATAATGTGGGTCCATTCTATATTTCTGGGCTTACACAATAAATTCTACAAGTCCTAAAAATTAGTTATTAATCTAAACAACTCCCAATAAATACTAAAAGTATTCAGAAAATTTCCAGAAAAATCTAGAAAATATATTTGACTATTTAGAACCTAAAATAAAATTTTGGGATATTTTTAATTAAGTTTGAATATAAAATAAATTCTTCAAAGTCCTAGAAAATTAGTGTTACTAGTTTTTAATTAACTAAAAATTATAGAAAAATCTCAATAATCTAAAATAGCCTAAAAATAATTCTAAATAAATATTTATATAATTAAATATACTAAAAAAAATTTATTTTCTAATTAACTAAGAGAATACTCTAAATAAATTCAACATCTATAAGAAATATAATAATATAAAATATACACAAAATACCTATTTTGGGTGAGGAAGTTTACAATCTACCCAACTTAAAACAATTTCGTCCTCGAAATTAAAATAAGGCCTAATTTGTTAAATCCTTCACATTCGTACATAAGGTACGTCAATCGCAATCTCTTCCAAAAATTTAAATAACAAAATCTATTCAAATCTATCGCGATCACTTCAAAATTAAGATAACCCCTGTTTAAATCAAAATTTAACCTGTCGTAATCTCTTCTCGATTTTTTTAAATAATCAACATTCAAATCTAACTCAAGTCTATATGACATCCCACATCAAAATTTATATCACCATTTTCAACTATCATAATTTTCTCTAGACTTTGAACAATAAACAATTCTAATCAAATCTTATTCCTATTCTCAAATTAAGAATTTTGTACTCTTCAAATATTTAAAATTAATTTACATCCTCAATATTTCAAATAGGTGACCCAACAATCAAAATTAAACTTTTAATTCAAATCATCAAATTATAAAATTTAAATATAATTTACCAATTGTTTAAGTCTAAAATTCTATATTTATCCTCAAAATTTAAATCGATGATTCATCCTTCAATATTCAAAATTTAAATCTTGTGCTCAAAGTATAAATATTTGGTCCGCAATATCAAGATTTTAAAATTCGTTAAATCCTCATTATCTTAATCCTTCTTTTAAAATTGCTCAAAATTAAAATGACTTGAATCTCCCAATCTAATCTTACTTGATCACAATCTAAAAAAAATTCCTCTCAAGTTGGCAATGCACTGCTATCCAACTTAGAATTTACCCATCTATCACAGAAGGCTATATACTTTAAGAAAAATATTCCTTAATTTATTTACTCATGTCATTCAATCCTCAAAACTTCAACGTCGATTATATCATATATGATATGTCCTTAATTACAAAAGAATAATCCTCAAGTATGTGATCGGCCTACGGGGTATATCTAGTACTCTCTGTGTATTAAACTTATACCAAGCACGAGGTTTCATCTTTCCGAAATAAGGGAAGACGGAGACCAATAATAAAGAGTTCAAGGGTGAGGTAATAGAATAGAAGTATCTGGATCAAGGAGTTTAAGAAATTCAAATGGGAATTGGCAAAGAAGTTGTGGATTAAAATCCTATTTTGGTAATTCTTTGTTCGCATGCTCGTATTAGTACAGTTATGTAACCGATACGATCCGCTCAGACATATCTAGGGACAAGTATATTCGTCTACCAATCACTACATATCTCAATCCACGTAAAGTAGTATTACGAAGGGCGAATCAAGCGCACTAAGGTTAGCTAGACCTTAATACACTGATTCTGAAATATATTAGTAGGCGTCCCCAATAATACATATCTCATGATCAAGCTCGATAAAAGAGTAAGCTTGCAAAACTAGGCTATAATAGCAGCATAAGTCAAGGTAGTGCAGCAAATATAAGTACGCTAGATGATGATGAAAGGAGGTACAAATTAATTCAAGTTCATAAAACAAAACAACTAAGCAACAATAATAAAAGACTCTACAATCCCTACAGTTATCATACAACCTCCTTGTCTATGTCGCTAGTCGACCAAATGTGGGCAAGGACCTCTAACTTCTATTGTCTGAATAACCACTGTCATCTTATGCTAGTATATAATTAATGTTGTTCGATCACACTTCAATAATAGGTCAAAAGACTATGTGATACTAGGTTGTGAGGTATACTACCCAACTTAAAACAATAAACTAATACTGTGACAGTCTTAAGGGTACCGTAGAAGCTCCTGTTAAGGTCTTCGAGAAGGGGTCTTGGTACTTGTTAGGGTATCCTCTTATATTACATAGGTCATGGTCGTCTTAACTCTTAGTCATAGTGCAAGTGTCAATAGTAAGAATGGGACAGTTACTGGCCTTATGGGAAAGGGAATATAACTCGTATTGAGGTGTGGTAGTTACGCGATTTAAAACTAAGGGATAAGCACCAGGTCTCAATCTACAAGAATAACTTAACTATCAAGTTCTAACTACTAAGCACACAATTTCAAAATTTAAGATTACAACTATAATCCTAGCAAACTATGTGTCCTTAACAAAGAAATAAATTACTTGGCCTACTATCAGAAGTGTCAGGTGGCACGAGTTGAAAGATAAAGAAAAGAAGAACATAATTTTGGTCGTCGCACAATTAGCGAATGCTATGGTCACAGGGGAACAATATATGTGTAACACCCCGTTCCGCTCAAGCGGACTGCCGTCTCAATCGGCAATAGTGCAACTGTCCCGACCTGCTTTGCCTCGATCAAGAAGCAAAGGATATCCAGACTTGCCCCTACAGGAATCCGGCTTGGACTTTTAGAGGCTCGCTCAGACGTATCGCTCTACCGAGGCGAATCATCGCTAAGGTGGGTGGCTACGGTGAACTTGTCTTTGCTTAGCCAGCACACATAAAATCTGGAATGTTTATGCTAGTCGCTAGGTGATTCACCCCTGCATGCTAATAAATCCAACGCACCTAGCTAAGTGAATAATCCCAACTCATATTGCTTGCTAGAACATGGAAATGAAATACTGCTTATACTCAGACCCTCGCATGCTAAGTCCCTTAACGGTTTCATCTCTCGAACTACCTTCGGGCCCGAGCAACGTGCCTGCTTATGTTCCTAGAAACGCATGCTTGTCTGCTTGATAGTTACCGTATTTTCATCCAAACTCCGGGAGACTACTCAGTAGTCGTTCCGTGTATGATTGACCCTGCAAGTATCCAGGACCGTTAGGTCACCAGGCAGCCCCGAACTAGGGGAATGCATCAAGACAAGATATTCACTGTACAGAATCATGATTCAAGTATCCCGTGTATTCGTGTACTCGTGTTCCCGTGCACTCGTGTTCTCGTATTCTCTTGTTCTAGTGCACGCGTGTTCTCGTGTATCTCGTGATAATTGAAAAGACCCAATGCTTGTATGTCGCGGACAACTCGGACCCGAGGTAAGTTCTACGGACGGTCACCGGGGCACTGGGGCCGATCCGGTCCGGATGGAGCTCGTGTGTAGTCTTCGTGTTCGGGACTGGGTAGCTTGCAGCTCATCGTGTACTCTTGTAGCAAGCTATCCTTGTCCCCGGCTACGTCCATAATGGCTTTGCCAGCGACCGTGTTCATATAGATAAGTCATCCTCGCTTAGCGGCTATCCGCGTGCGAGTCACTGCATCGTATCAAGAACAACTAAACACCTGAACGATCATGTTAAAACGACCCTCCTGTTTGCATATGCTTGCCTCCTGAATGTCTATACATGCCTCTGCTCGAATTTATACTGTTTGCCTCAATGTTTGCCTTGGACAGGGAAGAATAAATGGTAAGTTGGTAAGTCTCGCCGTGTTCCCCCAAACATCGCACGGCGCACTGCCCGACACGTTAGGCTATTCAACGGTTGCATAAAACTGATCCTAAGGCAACTAGAAAGACAACTTAATAGTTGTGCACTGAACCTGTATTACGTGTTTGGATTTGTCGAGCGGGCGAGTAGCTTCCCCACCAGTGCATTCAATGTACTGATAATCCACCAGTTTGATATGCAGGGTGCGGGAGAACCTCGTGCGGTGCGGACGCCTCCTTCGTCCGTGCTAAGGCCAGGAGTTCCCTCTGAAGCCTTGCAACAGTGCATCCGGGACTGAAGCACATATACAAGACATAAGTTGTGAACATCGCCTGACCATCGCCTGTACATTCATTCCACAGTTGTAGCCGCTTGGCACGCTTTTACTATTTCAGAGAGAGAGGCTTGAGCGACTTGTAATCTCGGCTATACGCCGCCTGTAATACATGTTTCATATCAATAAAGAGATTACTTTACTTGTTTTGATGCTTTCGCTATATTGTCGACTCAGTGAACCTGTTACCGATCGCTATGCGTTCCTAAACTCCGCTGCACTCGGACAATCTGTGCGACTCTGTGGCTTAGAACTCTTGCCGCCAGCCAATGAACCATGGCCTTGCACGGGCGTGGATCACGCTCGTGCGGCATCACGCCCGGATAGGTTAAGCGATCGTTCCGCGGGAGCGCTGGCGAGGGTGATTCCCGCCTAGCGGGAACGGCCGATTTGCCTGTGGGAGATCGGGGCGTGACAATATGAAAATAGAGGGGCTCTAGATAGCATCATGGTTTTCCAAGGGAAAGGGGTATGCTAGTCTCTGTGTTTGAGGTATGATTAGAAAAATATTCTATGCATTGCTCTTGGCTTTCTAAGGTACTGTCTGCTTATCTCAAGACAAGAATCTAAATTTATGGTTCACCAATACTCATCTAACGGCGTAGGTTAGGTTTAGTCCTAATATTCACTTTGGTTTTCTATTGGTTTCTCAATGCTAGGGGCAACCATAATGGTAAACTTCTAACTAACTCTAGTATTGTCTATACTACTCTCAAGTCCTCATAACACATCAGGGGGTAATGGTAAACTAATTCTAGAGATAAGGAATTCTAGGGTTCACTAGACATCCTAAACTTAGTGGTGTGTGAGCACTCTAGTTGTACTCTTAATAGGAAGGTTACCCTACTTATCATCTAACAACAGGAACTTCTATATTCTAGGAGAGACTATACTAAAGGAACTATTATGGGAGTACAGGAATCAAGCATGATGTAATTATTCAAATAGAATAGATTAGAAGAAAGATGAGTCATAGTCAATTGTGGATGAGATCCTATACTCTAGTCCTAGGTGCAGGCTTGTTCGGTACAGTAACGTAACCGAGACAATATGCTCTCGACCTGCATGGGCCACCACAAAAATATGTCATGCCCCAGTCCCAAAAATACGTAGGACTAGGACACGTAAGCATGCCAGCCGCATGGATATGGCAACTCCAATATATGGAAACCAAATCCACACGTACGCTGTAATATGAATATCAAGTCCACAAGTGGTATAAAATGTATCACAAGTCACAGGGTATAATCTAAATCTCATCCGCGAAAATCAGATATAAATAATAACCAGCATCTATATAACTAGATCTCAACATAAATATCTAAGGATGATAGTTGGATGAAAATAAATCCACTACCAACTCGAATGGAAAAGTACAACACAACAAATACAATATAGGAATACCAGTTAACGACCATGGGCTCGAAGAGAAGACATCCTCGCAACACAAGTAATCATCCAAATCTGTGCTCCTGCAATTACTCAAGAACAGATACACCTGGCATAGGACCAGGTCCTCAGATGGACGTAACAAGATACAGAAAATACGAGCCAATTTGAATACAGTAAACATGCATCATATTTGAAAATAGATAAGTACGCTGTACAGGACAATCTATATGAATGCAAACGAGGACAACTTTTCGACGTATGGGCAAGGGTAGGCTACTCGATCTAATCCTCACAACCTTACGCTCGTCAGTGGACATCATCAGCCGACATACCGCGGGGGTAGCGACCCTCGGACTCCATCAATCGACATACCTCGGGGGTAGCGACCATCGGACACGACCCACCATAGTGCGTGCTAGTGACTACGGTGTTACTAGAGTGGTTAAAAGCCCATACGCCTAATGATTGTCCTCTATGATACTAAGTGCCATGTGTGTGTCAACATATCTAATACATAGTAATGACTGAAAGAAATTACACATGCAAGAATAAACAGAAATGCAAGAAATATACAGAAATATACTAAGCATGCAAAATACTGTAAGCAATTTGGTAAGGTATCTTGCCTGGGGTCCTGCTGCTGGTATGAATCAGAGTCCAAGTCACAGTCCAAATAGCCTATGTATTACAAATTTATCACGTCAAAAGATAATTTATTTTAATTTATTTAATTCTAGAATAATTACTCTAAAATTCTATTTTAATCTTATTATTATGATTTTTATGTTAATTCCTAAATTTTGTCCAAAGAAACTGAATTTTATCAACTCGAGACTCATAGCACGCAAATCGAGGCAATATGTTGACCGAAAAGTCAACCGACACAAACTCAACTTTCATGCATGATTTCCTGTAGATTTCAGCATCAAAAATATGCTGGAATTTACGGCTCATCCGAATTTAAATTCGTTTGGGAATTATGGCACATACAAATTTTGTATTGTGCACCGATGGTTAAATTCTAACCTAGAAGTTCTACAGAATTAACAGTATATAAATACTTCGAATTAAATTCTGGAAAAAATATATGTCAATGATATCAACATTAGATTTTCAAAACTTTAAACGGTTCATGATTCTGATTCCTGGTTCTCCCGAAATCGCAAAAATATTGAAACACGTCTATTTTCGGACATGTTGTGCTCTACGAATTTTTCAGAATTTAATACTCATAATTTCATAAAATAAATTATATAATCAGAAAGCTAACCTCAATATCTTTCTAACACAAGAAACTATGCCTCATTTGGAGTCCGGAGCTATGCGCAATGGCTTGTGAAAGATGAAGGAACCCTAGATGGTAATTCTCCAAAATCTCTCTCTCTCTAAGATAATGGGATAATTAGGGTTATAATATATATATATATATATATATATATATATATATATATATATATATATATATATATATATATATATATAGGGATGTACCTGCGGCTGAATGGATATTTATAGGCTGACACGTGTCAGAATCTGATTAGATGGTTTTTGTTATATTATTTATTTTTGATTTACCTTTATCAAAACATTATTTAAGTCATTTTAAATCTAAATAACTCCAAATAAATATTAAAAATAATCATAAAAATCTGGAAAAATTACATAAAATATATTTTGACTCTATAAACCCTAAAAAAATATTTGAGACAATTTTATATTCATAAGTTTACTACTATAATTAGGAAAATCTCTAAACATTAGTTTTATCCATTTAACTAAAAATAAATACTAACATTATTCCAAAAATTCTGAAATAATTCCAAAAAATATATAATAATATTATAAACCCTATAAAATAACGTAGGTCCATTCTATATTCCTGGGCTTGCACAATAAATTCTACAAGTCCTAAACATTAGTTATTAGTCTAAATAACTCCCAATAAATACTAAAAGTATTCAGAAAATTCCCAGAAAATTCTAGAAAATATATTTGACTATTTAGAACCTAAAATAAAATTTTGGAATATTTTTAATTAAGTTTGAACATAAAATAAATTCTTCAAAGTCCTAGAAAATTAGTGTTACTAGTTTTTAATTAACTAAAAATTATGGAAAAATCTCAATAATCTAAAATAGCCTAAAAATAATTCTAAATAAATATTTATATAAGTAAATATACTAAAAAAAAATTATTTTCTAATTAACTAAGAGAATACTCTAAATAAATTCAACATCTATAAGAAATATAATAATATAAAATATACACAAAATACCTATTTTTGGTGAGGGAGTTTACATTTGTGCACTACTTTAAGTATTAGTCATCTGATTATAGGGGAGTGCCTATCCATAGGAGTATATGTCATGTTGACAGTAGATTTGGGGAGCAACACAGTGAGCAGTAAGATGGAGAGAGGCTGTTGCACACACCATCTGCACAGACCCGACAGTGCACATTTGATGTGCACATGAGTGTTACGGCAAACTTTACAGGGTCTGTGCACACCATCGTATAAAGCAATGTGAGACAGTAGGCAGCAGCAATTTGAAGTTGCATTTTAAACTTGAGTATCACAACAGGCATTAGAAGATTGGGGGAATCTCTGTATATCTTATGTGTATCAACTGTGGTTGTGTATAGGTGAGGAATGGATATAGGTATAAGTTGTGAGTAAGATTCACTCGAGTTGATCACACTACAACTAAAGGCTTGATGTTAATTTAGTTTGACACTGATGGGCCTTCGGTTAGTGCCTTCAGTAGGAAGGTATTGATGTATATATTTGTCACGCCCTAGTCCCAAAATACGTAGGATTAGGAACACGTAAGCATGCCAGCCGTATGTATATGACAACTCCAATATATGGATACCATAATACACACGTACGCTGTAATATGAATATAAACTCACATGTGGTATATAATTATCTCAAGTCACAGGCATAACTAAATCTCATCCACACAACAAGTCACAAAAGAAAATAACTAAACTAGAATAATGAGTCTGAATAATCCAAAACTAATAGTCGGGTGGCGACAAATCCATTACCAATGACTATATCAATACTAACATGAGAGAGAAGGGTAAATCTCTAATATAAATGAGATGATGATATAAAGGTATCAGCGAAGGGATCCCTCGCTAGAGATAATCACTGATGCTCAGAAGGTAAGACCTCCTCGGAAGAGATAAGTAGTAAGTCCTGATCCGTGCTCCTGCGAATAGTCATGAACATCTACACCTGAAAAGGGACCAGGTCCTCAGAGGGACGTAACAAGATACATAGAAGCAAGCCAATTCGAATACAGTAAACATGCATAATGTTTGAAAATATATAAGTATGCTGTACAAGACAATCTATATGAATGCAAAATGAGGACAACTTTTTGACGTATGGGCAAAGGTAGGCTGCTCGATCTAAGCCTCACAACTCACATACCCGTCTAGAACATCATCAGCCGGCATACCGCGGGGGCAGCGACCATCGGATACGACTACCATAGTGTATGATAGTTACTACGGTTCACCAGAGTGGTTAAAGCCCATACGCATAATGATTGTCCTCCATGATACTAAGTGTCAAGTGTGTGTCAACATATCTAATATATAGTAACGACTGAAAAAAAATACACATGCAATGAATATACAGAAATGCAATGAGTATACAGAAATATAATAAGCATGCAAAGTACTGTAAATAATTTGGCAAGGTAACTTGCCTGGTAAGAAAGCTACAAAGTGTAACGTCTAGAAGTCAAGCACACAGGATCAGAAGCTACGGCCTCAGAATGAACATCTCCGGATGCTGAAATAAACAACATCAACATTCCTAGAATAAGCAAAATAGCTAAAAAATACTACCCTTTCGTCCAATTTGGACACAGGGGCAAAACGGTAATTTTGGATCAAAGTAGGGTCCACATGTGGCCCACTTTGCACCGAAAAGTGTGCCAGGGGTAAAGATCTCTAAAAGGGACAAATTATAGGTCAAAAAAACTCAAAAAGTCAGTACAAACTCAACGGTATGTCCAAATGTGGATTCCGGTGAGCCGAACACAATTTTGGCCAAAAAGTCAACCTTGGGGTCCGTCAATAGGCGACTTGGTCAACTGTCTCTGAATCGCGTGAAACTTGGGTCACAGGACCAGCGCGATACCACGAATCCAATAGTGCAAGTTTTGTCGCGTTTTGACGAGCGTATACTAAATGGCACAGTGTTTTACAAAAGTCATGATATGGGGAATTTCTGCGGATACGGGCTGATTTCGACGCGCACACGCATCCAAATCAATTTTTACGAAAGCCCACACGTCTGGGTATACTGTGTGCACCTTTTGGTACACTTGGAACACGACGAGGCAGTCTCGTTTGGCGGAGCGCGCTCCGTATCACAAATTTTTGTGTTTCAAAAAAATAGATTTTTATCGGTTTTTATCCTAATTTAATTCTGTATACAACATCAAATAAAGTAATATAATTGAAAAAAATAATCTAGGTTAGGTGGTCTTCACATAGCAAAAGAAATTTCTAAGTTCGGATCTCTGTGGTGGGAGATACGAGTCCTTGAACATGGGTCATCGCAACAGAATTTCCGAAATTAAAAGTGTTCGTTTTTTCTCGACTTAACGTCGATTTTTACCTAGGTTTACGCACTGTTCGAGATAAACTAACACACAGTATTGGAAGGGGGATAGGTCATGAATGTACCAATGAAGACGGAGTCGAGTTTGGTCGAGCGAGGGCACAAAAATTGGGGCATGAACATAGGTAAGTTGATGTTCAATTGTTGCTGTTGCGGGGTTTTGCGCGTGGCATGACGGTCGCGGCCACGGTGGTGGGTAGCACTCCGCGGTAATCATAACAACTAATGAAGGCAATTGAGTCTTGAACATGGGAGAATCGTATCATGCTACTCTGTCATGCCCCAGTTCCAAAGATAAGGAACTGAGTCACGTGGCAATGGCCAGCAGCACACTTCGACGGGCATCCTAATCTAATGGGTCCGTCGGAGTGCACCTAAGCTGTAAAGTACAATGAATAACCCAACATAATACACATAAATAATGAATCTAAATCTCATCCACAGGCAACAGATATAAGAGCACATAGAGGTAATCATAACAACTAATGTGCAGAAAGGAAATGTCACGAGATAAAGTATCATAGTACAAATACTAGAGTAGTCACACGGGAACAAACCCGCTAGTACAAAATACTAGAATAAAAGTAAGCAATGAGATAACTTGGAACGGCATCAGATAGCTAGATAGTAATACCGTCCCAAGGATAGAGTCACTACCAGTGATCAGGCGAAGTCCTCGGGGATGACCTCGTCCTCGGCAATGGGTCCTGCTGCTGGATACGTACCCGGACCGTACTCCTCTGGGTAATCCTCCTCGCCAAAACCTGGAAGGGAACCAGGTCCTCAGAGGGACGTAACAAGGTACAAAAATACAGCATGCCAAGTTTAACAGAAAGTACAAGTGCAATGACGGGGTAATCTATCATAACCAAACAAGTGAGACACAGTTTAAAGACAATGTTCGACGCGTGGGCTGTCCAACATAAAATCGTATCTCCGGACACGAAAACACATGAGACGTACCGCAGCTCCGGGCAAAGAGTCACACGGGTGATACAACAACTACTCTTGATACATGATCACTACAGAAATAGTACATATACATATATAAGCACGTGCAGAGGAGCCAAACGTCTAGTAATTGTCTTCCACTTCCCAAGCGTTCAACGATTGTGCACTGAACTGGAACCTCTATCTAGCAGTCTCTTCGCACAGAAGTAACTATCAACGAACGCGACCCTAAGGTCGTCCCAGTCTCCAATCATGATGTCAGTATCAGGATACAGGAAATCTGGCACGATAACAGTATATGAATGTGTCCTGGGGTGACGATATACTCAGGTACGTACATCGAGGTGTTACGAACATCTAGCATTCATTACAAGATGTTACGACGAACGTCTGTACCCGGTTATAATTAGGACGCGAAGTAACGATCGTAATCAAACACGCGCACAATGTATATCATGAAACAATAAATATCTGTAACTGAAATACAGGGTGGCAAGGTACACTAACCTGCGGCCGGCTGCTTATGACGGGGATCCGGTACCACGTCCGAGTCCACAGGTCCGGTAGTACCTAGAGACGAGATACAAACTCAATCAATAAACTATGACACGACAAACAGGGATGTGACACACGTCTAATCATATGCTCAGACTCAGCTACAACT
Organism: Iris macrosiphon; assembly: GCA_036927795.1. Classification (NCBI taxonomy): domain Eukaryota; kingdom Viridiplantae; phylum Streptophyta; class Magnoliopsida; order Asparagales; family Iridaceae; genus Iris; species Iris macrosiphon. The sequence goes on from JAYESA010000006.1 coordinate 226,679,674, forward strand.
CACAGGGATACGACGCTAGAGGGTTGACCAAGGTTGACTATTGGTACATTACATCAAATCAAATTAATTATCTGTATAATATCATCAAACTATCCTCAATCCTACTATATTCATCACAGTGTTCATTGGTATTTCATGCATGATTATTCCATAAATTTTACCTCGATATGCACCGACGTTAACATGTACATTTACTGTCATCCTCAAAATAAACAATTAATATTTATTAAACCTTCTATTTTATATCTTCATTACTAATTCACAATAAGTACTACTCTTCAATTAAACCCATCATTAATTATCAGTCCCCAATCACCGATTAATGGTTTGATACCACACATTATTTCATAATAAATTACCTGTCCCTCGATGATAGATCATAGTATTATTTTGCAATAATTTAATCTGCTCAACAACAATAATCAATAGGCATAAATTAAATGAAATACCCTAACATCTCAAACCTAGCATTTATAAACCCTAATTACTAACCATGCATTTTATCCTCAAAATTCCCAAAACAAATATAACCCTAAACAAAGATCCATTTATTCTCAAACCCTAACTCATTGTATATCCATAAATTTGCATTATATACTATGTACATAAACCTAAACACATCAATAAACCCTAAGCTCATGCATATACAAAAACCCTAATTAATAACACTAAACTAGGTTACACAAAACAATATATACGAAACTATAGAGAGGGGGGTGGTTCACCTTGGCTAGGTGGTGGGAAGTCGACGGGAATGTGGGGTCGACAGCGAGGTGTTCCACCGGAGTTGAAGTCGTGGTGGTCAGGGGAGAGCTGGAGGCTGTGGTGATGGAGGAAGTAGTGGAGTCGTTGATGTGTGGTGGTGGCGGATGGCCGAGGGGGAGAATGCTGGCCGGAGCAGGGAGTCACTGGAAATGGAGGTGGTCGTGGTGTGCGATGGTGGCATGGTGAAGTCGTGGCGGGTGGTCAGTAATCGGTGGTGGGGATAATACTGGCCGGAGCAGTGGCTTGGCACAGCGGGGCTGCTCGTGGCAGCGCCGGAGGGAAGTGGTCAACGGGGTGGTCGTCGATGGAAGGCCGGATGGAGAAAGTTATGAAGTCGATGGTAGTGGTGGGAATAGCAGCAGGCCGGAGGGAAGATCTCGTGGCAGCGCCGGGGATTCAGCGGGTGGAGGAGCGCTCGACTGGAAGTGGCCGAGGTGGTCGAAGTAGGGGGCTTGGCAGTCGGAGAGAAGTGGGTGGCCGACCGGAATGGTGAAGTTAAGGAGAAGAAGAAGAAGAAAGGAAGAAGGAGAAAAAGAAAGGAAGAAGAAGAATAATTAGTTCGGTTGAAATATGAAGAGGGATGAGAGAGAGGGGGTGGGGTTCTCTAGTTTTTGGGGATTAGGGCCGACATGGGGTAAAGTGTGGTAATGGAGACATTATATAGGGAGTTGTGTGAGGGTTGTGTGGTGAGGATGAGCCCAATTCAAATATGTGGTGAGGATTTCACATGGAGAAAAATTCTTCATGTAAAGGAGAGGGAGTGGGGAGAAGCTTGACCGATCAAAGAAGAGGGGTGGCTTGTTCATTTGGCCTTGACCAATGAGGTTATGACACATGTTACAACATTTACAATTTAGCCCCTTAAGTTTGGGTATTTGCACAAACACATAAAATAATGGAAAATTTATGGGAGATTTGATGTTTGGTATTTTGTAGGGTGAGGGGGTGTTGTGTGTTTTGCATGGACTTAATTAAAGGGGCATTGGGATTAAATTGGAATTAAAATGGGATTAGTCAAAGTTGGTATCCTCAATTTAATTAGAATAAAATTGTCATGTGCTCTTAAATTAAATGGGGGCACATGAGATCTCAATTGGGAGTGACACAAAGGTCATGAATGGTGTAGGCTTGGTGTGAGTCTTGGACCCTTTTATTGGTCCGGTTCAACGGGTTGAGTTGGTGTCTCAAAATTGATGACAACGACACAGGTGCGCGATACGGAATTAAATAATGGATTTTAGTTACAAAAAATTGTGCAATTAATTTAGAGCACAAGAAAATATGATTTTGAGCGACAGGAAAGTCCAGCGCCTAAATTGGCGTGTCAAGTCAAGAGTGCAACAATCTGTTAGAATTTATGGGCTGATGTTGGGCTCCGAATATTTTAACAACAGTAGGGCGCACCAAGGGTTTTAAATAAAAATCAGACATATGTAACCTTACCCTAAACCTCAAACATCTGCTGCAATACCAAAATTTTCTAACCCATACCAGACTATCTATAGAAATAAATGAGGGAGTTTACATACTCCGCAAAGGTAGATCTTCACGTCATACCGAGGCGTTAGGTTTGGATGTGTGAAGATGGAAAACAACAAGACGACCATAGTTGCAGGAATTGGAGACGTGCACTTGATAATAGATCTTGGCGAGAAGCTCGTTCTCAAGTGGGTTTGTCATATGCCAAGTTTGTGCTATAACTTGGTTTCAATAGGGAAGCTGACGGATAATGACTGTTGTAGTATATTTGGGGACAAAGATTGAAAACTTACAAAGTGTTCCCAACTGCTGACTTGAGGAGGTATATGTTATAGTATGTACATGCTCAAGTCACTAAGGTGTACATTCAGGCCACATACATCGGATGGAGGCTTGAGGGAAGTTCGACAAGAGTTTGTGGATCGTCAAAACTTGCTTTGGGGAATCTTTGAGATGATTTGAGGGATAAGGAGTATTCTATTTGTCGAGACAAAGCGACGAATGGAGGTGATTCAAAGATTGTGGGTCAGTATGTCGGTCTCATGACAACTGGTGAGTCTACATGTGGGAGTTGTTACACGGATCTTGTTATGGTGACGGGTGGTTTGCCAAAGCTTCATGGAGAGAGATTGGTTTCAGTAGTTCGAAACTAGGGAGAAGATCAAGGTGTGCAGAAAACTCAATCTACAGTAGGTACATCTCCATTTGTACAGTTTCGACGACAATGTGCATAGTGCATGATGTTCTACTCAAGAATACATATGTACGGGGGAGCTTCAACGTCGGACACGGAGGTGGACTGGTTTAGGAGCTTGAATCTTGAGGCAACCTCACCCGTCCGCTTGGTTGGACCAAACAATGGTGAAGAAGCTCGACAAAACGGGAGCACGTTCTGATGTAAGATTGAAGTCGGGGACAAATAGCCAAGACTTACGGTGAGGCTGATGTCAAAGACTTTGGTCTTTTCCTTCTTATTGATGTCGATAAGATCCCAGTATTACCGAAGGTGCTATGCATGGCATCTAGCGTCAACATAGTGGTCGATGAGCTAGAGATGATTAAAGATGCAAAGCATCTCGGGTGGATAGAAGATCAGTGACAAGGGGAAGCAACACCTCCATCGCTAAACGATAGACATGGAGTCCAGTTGAGGAGTCTTGGGATCCGCACCTCTCAACAGACTAGAGAGAGAATGTTGGGTCCAATCTAGATATAAAGGGACCAAACTCGGTCAGAATTCGGTCCTGGCTGAGTCCGATCCGAACTAGAGGTATTTCAATTAGAACTTGGGGATGCTCGACTAACCAAATTTAGTCACAAAAAAAAATTCGAAGCTGAACGTGGTTGGATGTTGGTGGACGGCTAAATCTGATAGTGAGCTATTTTGAAAATTTTCTAAAACCTAAAATAGGGTTTCTCAACTTATAGAAGCTCAAAAGAAGCAACTTATAGAAGCTATTTTGAATTTTTTTTTCTATGTGTTGAGGGTGAAGAAACTTATAGAAGCTCAAAAGAAGATTTAGGGTGTTTTTTCACAGGAGATCTAAGAGAAAGTCCGTACTTTACTCTTAGGGCTCGTCATCCAAGACAACAGGAAGAGAAGATCAGTTCGGGGAGTCGACGTATTCATTCAAAAAATTCACTACGAGGTTGGGTGAGTGATTTAATTATATTTGAGTTTGGTGAGGGGGTTAAATCTTTAGTAAAGGATTCAACATAGTTTATGCAATCTGGTAACTTCACTTAAAGTTCTAAAAATTAAAATTTGTCCAGGTAACATAGTCACCGAACCATATGTTGTGTTTGATATGTCTTGGCATTCGCGTTAGATTGGTTCATTATCTTTAGGTAGGTTTAGTATCGCTTCCGCTCCAACAGTTTCGAGATTGGGATATATTCTGGATGAATTGTACCGCTTTTTATTTTCTTTTTTTCTCCATATATATATGTTTGACACACACATTATATATATATATATATATATATATATATATATATATATATATATATATATATATATATATATGGGAATACTCTAAAATCAGTTGGATAGTTTCATATTATGGAACCAATTTATGTTACAACCGTTGGATTTGGATTATATGGTTGTGTTAACATGTGAGTTTATCTACTTAAAATATACAAGTATAATCTCGGCATTGCAATCCAAATTTAACGGTTGTAACATAGGTTGATTTTCTAATATGAAACTACATGCTGGCTTTTGAGCATTTATGTATATATATATGAGCCAACGCATATGTGGACCAATAGAAATGGGTGCACATGGGATATAGGAGTCCATTCATATCGGTCCACATGTACATGGTTCATGTAGGAATATGAGCCCATGACTCATAACTCGTTTGCCTATATATGGATTTAAGAGTAAAGACGACTAGGAACTATTTTTTGGTTAATTACAACTTGATATCCTTAACTATTCAAGTTTTTCAATTTAAACTTTAATAGATAACAACTTGATACCCTAAAATTTGAAAATAAAAAAATTATCCCTCCCTACCGGCTGCACCTCTTCCAGCCCCGCACCACCCCCTCCCTTGCGGCTGCACCAGCCCCGCCCTCCCTGGCGTCGTACCCCCAGCCATGACGGCAACAACATTCCGCGCGTGACGAAGAGAGAGGGAGGACAAGGTTGGGGTGACGCGCGGAGGGGGCGGGGATGCAGTCGTCGGGGTGGTAGGTGCGGAGGTGGTTCAGTCGGTGGGGCCGGAGGAGGGTGGAGGTAATTTATTCCTTTTTAAATTTTAAGGTATTTAGTTAAAAAAAAACTTGAATAGTTGATAGGGGTGCAACTCGGACGGGCTGGGTCGGGCTTGAGCTCAACCCGAGCCCAACTCGAAGAATCATATGCCTAACCCGAGCCCAAGCCCGACCCGACCATGGGTTCAACATATGTAGCCCAAGATCAAGCCTGGAGGATCGAGTCGGGTCTATAGGATTTATTGGGCTCTAATATCTGAAATAATTTTAAATGAAAGTAATATTAAAGACATTATCAAATAGCAATTAAGGCTCAATCATTACAAAATACAAACTGAAAGGAGATTTATGATAAGGAGTTGAAGAATTTGGGTGAAGAAATTTAGGGTTTAAACTTTTTATTTAAAAAAATATAAAATTTTATATATTTTTTAAATTATATATATATATATATATATATATATATATATATATATATATATATATATGTGTGTGTGTGTGTGTGTGTGTGTGTGTGTGTGTGTGTGTGTCGAATTTCGGGTTATTTGGGCAACTTGATACATGAATTCGAGCACAACCCGATTCTTGATCGAGTTCAAATATTTTAACAAAATCTGAACCCGAGTATCTTCAACCATAATCCAACCCATTAACGGGTTTACCCGATCAGACTCGGATTTAGCCCGCTCTAGTTGCACCCCTAATAGTTGAGTGTACCAAGTTATAATTTTGACGTTTTTTTTAGTTTAAAAATAAATTTTCTTTTATGCTTCTACATCGGATTACAGTGGAAAAAAAGAATTATAATTGCAAAAGAATCTTTTACAATATTCGAAAAAATTAAATTGATTTAATAAAATTGTCCTTAATTTATTGAACTAATAAATTTTATTTTTTTGTAAAAAATTAAAGATAATTATGATAATCCACGTTCAAATTTTATTGTATATTGAAAATTTTTTTTTGGCAATTACAATTTCCAAAAAAAAAAAAAAAAAAAAACGGCATAAAGGGACAAAAGAAGACATGCCGCCGGTGGTACGCACGTTACATCAATCAACAACCAGCCCCCAATTCGTCCATTAAATACTCCTCCAAACCCCCATTCCATTCCTCCTCCCTCCCCCCCAGCTCAAACTCCACTTCTCAACCACAAAGAATGTCCATGTCCAAGTCCAGCAGCAGCAAGCTCGGCAGCAAGCTCAAGTGCATGCTGAGGAGGTGGCACTCCTCCTCCAGCCGAGTCGCCGGCAAAGATGATCCCGGACCCGGACACGGGCACGACAGCAGCCGCTCCATGTCGTTCCACGCGGACGCGGTGCCGTCCGGCTACCGACCGGTGTACGTCGGGAAGTCGCGGAGGCGGTTCCTGGTTCGCGCGGAGCTGGTGGAGCGCCCGCTCTTCCAGAACCTTCTGGAACGTTCCTCTCCCCCCCTGGTGGTCGCGTGCGAGGTGGTCCTGTTCGAGCACATGCTGTGGATGCTGGAGAACGCCGACCCCAAGCCCGAGTCGCTCGACGAGATCGTCGAGTTATACGCATCGTACTGAAGCCGCGCGGAGGAGCCAGAGGCTGCCAGCTGTCATTTCTCGATGTTTCTTTCCCGTTTTAATATTTTCTTTTTGACAACCTCGCTCGCAATTAATGTAACGTAAAGCACATAATATAAATTCACTTTTGAATATTCCTCTCATTATGTTCACGAATCTCCTCGAGAACGTCACAAGATACGAACCTTCTTAATTGTTACGGAATTTTTTACTGCGACCTTCAAATATTATAGAAATTTCAGTGAGAGCACAGCGTTGGTAATATTTGCGATCAGAGCATTGGAATGTCCTTTTGAAGTACGTCCCTAGTGTTCTTTCCTCTTTTCGCTAATTCCAACGGCTAAAAAAGACAAATGACAAAGGCTTAAAAATATTTTTAAAAAAAATTATTTTCTACTGGAAGGATTTTTATTTTTTATTTTTTTCCTCTTCCCTGCAATGCTCTAATCATTGCGAGTCAGCACTCTAATCATTGCGATTAAGTGATCAAGTGCGGTTTTTAGTAAAACTTTCTTTGAAATGGTATTTTTTTTTCTGTGTGTTTTTCTTATTTATTCTTATTCATTTTTTTATTCGTAGTTTTTAGTCTGGACTAATAATGATTAAGTGCGGTTAAATACACAGAAAAGTCCTTTAAAAATATCAATTTTATAAGAAAAAATGTTCTTTCAAAGAACATTACAATACTTTGAATGAAATTTTGAGAAACTATGTGCTCTCACTGAATTTTTTTTTTTTTTCAAAATTTAGTGCTCACAGTAAAAATTTCCATAATTGTTATTTGCAAACGTTAATTGTTATAGATTATAACTTAATCCAACCTGCCAAATAAAATAAAAAAATCTGAAATAATATAATATCATAATATTTGTAATTCGGAGCTATGAGTTATGTTTCATTAGATTCAATTAGAGCATTTGAATACTTATATGAAATTATATTTAATATCCTTATTGATTCATATCCATATTTTTTTTGTCCATATTGCATATCTTTTGACGACCTAGTATTTGTTCACTAGATATAGAAATGAATCTAGAGGAGGCTCTCCAGTCGTATATTGAAGAAAAATGACGAAAAAAAAGGCTCGTGACCATTTTTTTACTTACAACACAAATATGAATAGATTGGAGCAAAGTCATAGTCGTACCTAGTTAGTGAGTTCTAAATATGAAAATGTATCTCAATCCTTTATAAGATTGAATTTTTTATATATGGACACATGACATGCTATATAATGTGGTCTAAGGTTTTTTTTGATATAGATCAATTGTGCTCAATAGAAGATTTAAATAAGTTCGACACAAGAGTTTGAGAGGGCGGATTTTTTTTTCTTTAGTTTTCCGGTAGAGAGTTCTCGAGATTAAGGAGAGAAGTGTTGTGAGAGATATTATAATTCTTTTTCTACTTAGTGGATCTTATCACCCTCGTCCGTGAACGTAGACATCTTTTCAGTTATAAATTTTTCTAAGGTGTTCTATGATTTCTTGGATTTATTCTCACTGTACCCCCAACATATACCTTGAAGGAAAATGGTGCATCAGGAATACACAACCGGAGTTGAAGACTTTATATATATATATATATATATATATATATATATATATATATATATATATATGGGGTAGTGGTGTGTTGGTAACACCAATATGCATGGGGGGAGGGTAGTGTAGATGGGTAGTCCAAGTGATTTCTTGGGTTTATTCTCACTGTCCCCCACTAGGGCTCGAACACAGACCACATGTCTCTCCACTAACAACTAGACTTGAGGGTCATTGACTATATATATATATATATATATATATATATATATATATATATATCACCCCACTAGCTTATCCGAAATAGCAGTCGTTGGATTGTCTTTTTTATGGTTCAGATTATATCCTTCAACTATCCAATTTCTCGCGAGTTTTTGGTCTAATCTGAATCGTCAAAAAAGACAATTCAACGACTTCTTTTTCGAAAATAATTTGGAGATGCTTTTATATATATATATATATATATATATATATATATATATATATATATATATATATATATATATATATATATATATATATATTCAGAAGTCTTTGAGCAGGGAGCTCCCATAGTCTAATTGGCTTGTATAGTCTGATCATTGGTGGTATATTTTTTTATATTGCCTTGTATACCTTTTTATAACTTGTAGGAGGTTCCCACCAACTGCGAGGTTACCTGTTTTGGAACTATTGTTTATGGATATTTCTTGGTTTAATATATATATATATATATATATATATATATATATATATATATATATATATATTAGTGTGAACGGATAAAGAAAGGCCATCAAAGAGCTCGGTACAAAACAGACACAACTAAGGAATCGTGCACTCAAAGGAAGATGTCATCGAAGAGTTTCCAACATTCATTCTCGATCGGAGAGCGAGTGCAAGACCAAATATATATATATATATTCATATAAAGTAATATATTTATATAAATTTATAAAAAAAGGGAAAACTTTGATAAAATTGTAAGGAGGAGGAGGACTCGCCAACTGAGTTGGCGGGGTGCAGTTCTCGAGAGGAACTTGCCAACTGAGTTGGTGGGGCGCAGTCCTCGAGAGGCCGCTCGCCAACTCAGTTGGCGAGTGATGCTGAGTTGGATGCTCTGCCCGCCAACTCAGTTGGCGAGTGATGGTTTAGGGTGGGGGGCAGTGACCGTTGCACTCTACCCGCCAACTCAGTTGGCGAGTAAGGATCCGTTCACACACTTGGAAATCTTTATAGCTGTTGCACAACGGCTATTACATTCAACACTCTCACTCTATATATTTTCTATCTCAACCAAATCATCCCACACTCACTCTATTTTCTCTCTTCCCTCTAGCAAAGTCTCCAACACTCTCTCTGTCTCTCTGCCGCTAGCAAAACTTCAGTCAAAGTTTTGCCTGCAGCTAAAGTTCATTTGAGTTTCTTGTAGCAAAAGTTCTCAACCGTCATGGATCGTAGCGTAAGAATTGTATGCTCGCACGGCGGTAAAGTAAATGAGTTAAATTACGAAGGAGGAGAAAGTATAATTTTTCAACTTATCCGAATATTAGTTTTAAAAATATACGTAATCATATTATTGAACGTTGTTCTATTCATTATGATTTTATTCTGAAGTCTATTTTTTGTTCTAATTATTTTTGATAGATAGTGAAGATGCATGGAATTATATTCTTGAGATTAATTCACAATCAAGCTATATAAAAATATATGTTATTAAAGTAGCAGCAACCTTAGATAGTAGAAATAATAAATATTTTTCTGAATATCAGCATGTTAGTTCGGGTGCTAGTTCTTCTCAATAAATTATTTCATTTATCCAAAAAGTCATTCATCAGATGAATCTAACCATGATGATGATAGTGACAACGACGATGGAAATAGTGATGATTTAGTTGAAAATATAGATTATACGGTAGATGATGATGTTGTAAAAGCTATCACTGATGAAGTATTTAAGGGACAATCATTTCCTAGTCGTTCTCACTTTAGAAGCTTTATAAGTAATTTAGCAATTAAATATAATTTTAGTTGTTCAGCTAGTGTTATGAATAATGCTCGTGGAATTATATATAGTTGTGATCAACCAAATTGTAATTGGAGAGTATATGTCAAATCTATTGGAAATGGCGATATAGTTAAAGTTAGTACATTAGAAAATCGTCATTCTTGTTTAGGAAGACTTAGTACAGGACGTCATCGACTAGCTACCGCTGCATGGATTAAGACCATGTTAATTGACATTATTAGAGATAACCAGTCATACAGTCCATCACAAATTGTTAAAGATATATATAGGGAGCAACATATACAAGTTAGTTATTCTAAAGCCTGCACTACCAGAAAAAGTCAAATTAGCGACGTCTAAAAACGTCGCTAAATAACCAAAAATCGTCGCTAATTAGGTTTAGCGACGTAATTAGCGACGTTTCAAAGCAGTCGGAAAACACCAAGTCGCTAAAACAAAAAATGTCGCTAAACGTCGCTATGCCGACGTTTTTTAGCGACTTTAATGTGTCGCTAAATTTAGCGACGTTTTGCGACGCCAAGTCACTAAAAAGCGACGTTTAGAAAAGTCGCTAAACGTCGCTGATTAGCGACATCTATCGCGACGTTACACCGACGTCTTTAATGACCTGGCTATACTGCCATGTCAGCAATTGGCGACGTTTAGCGACGTAATTAGCGACGTCATTAGCGACATTTTACAGCATCGCTAAGTAGCGACGTAATTAGCGACGTAAATTAACGTCGCTAAACGTCGCTAAACGTCGCTAATAACGTTGCTAATTTTTAAAAAAAAATAAAAAAAAATAATGTGCAGAAGCAAACATTGGTGATTCCCTGCAGTTTTACATCATCTTCATCATACACACCAACATGATTCAATCTAGTTAACTATATAATCCAATTAAATTAAAGACCACAAGAAGTATCAATCCAATTAAATATGGATAACTATATAATCCAATTAAATTAACTAAAAAATTAAAGACCACAAGAAGCATCATACATCATGTCTATTGTTGAAGTATCAATAATTCATAAATAATAATAAAAATAACTATACTACTACGGATCTGCAGGAGGCTGACCAGCGGCGCGCTTGAAGGATAACAACTCCTCATACTCGTCCCGTGGAATCGACACCGATGTCGATGGAGAAGGCAGTGACGTCGGTGGAGGCCGTGCCCGCTCCAAGTATGTGAGTCGCTGGTTGTAAGAATCCAGGGTAGATAACAGCCTCGTACTGCTATCACCCATTGAATCCTGCATCCTCGTCAGGTTCTCGCCCATCGATAGCTGTGACGCATGCATCCTCGTCAGCTTCTCGCCCATCGATAGGTGTGACGCCTGCAGCTCCATGATGTTGCGATCATTGGAGGCTCTAATATCATTTGTCAATTCTCGTAGCTCCGTCATGCTGCGGTCGAGCATATCCAATCGTGCGATGAGCATCGGATCGTCCGCCTGCGGCTGGGACCGGAACTGGTCCTCCATACTTCGCAGCAAGTCGTCACGGAGAGACGCAATCTGACGGTCAACGGCCTCCTGGACGGCCTCCTGGACTCTGGCCGACGACTGCGAGGGCTGCGACTGCGAGGGGTGTGTGGAATGCACAGCTGTCGGGGAGGCCCTAGATGACTGCGTCGCAACCAGGGCGCCATAGGAGCCCGTACCGTAGTACGTACCCCTCTGGAGACCACCAGCTGCGGTCACCCACAGGTCGTCCGCCGACGGAGATGGACCGGGCTGCGACGAAGCACCAGCCTCTCCAGGTGTAGGTGCACTAGCAGTCGCCCGCTCACGAAGCCTAAGATACTCGGCCTAGAAAAGGTTTGGAAACTCAATAATTGCCTAAGTTATATTAAAATAAACACAAAGTAAAGTAATACTTACATAGGTCTGTGAGGCCCTCTCATCAATAAGATTTTCGTCCTTGCGATGGGTGGCCAAGAAGACGGTCACCATGTTTGCATCCTCACCCCTCTGTACCTGTTAAAAATATATTTTTTATTACTAAACTTAAATATTTTTTCCAAGTACCATTTTATGGTACTTATATTAAAATAATATATTTTAAAAGAAAAAACATACCAAACGACGGAAATGTTCCGTCATCGAAATCGAGCCACCACACCACTTGGCAGCATTCTGCCTAGCCGCCTTGGCCTTCTTAGACCTTTCCTTGTAGCTCGGATCGTCGAATCTAGCCCTCATCGCAGTCCACTGCTCAGGCGTGATCCAACCTTGGATCAGTTTTCCAGCACGATCACGAGCCTTCTGGTCATCCAGAGCATCTCGGATAAGCTTGGCGGCAACGGCAGGAAAGAGCCGCTCGATCAACTCGGCCCGGTGCGGAGGATAAAAATACGTTTGCTACAATAAATAATTCATTAAGTTAGCATCACGAATATGCATAAATTAGAAGATTTATTTAATATACTTTTACCTGGAAGTGCGCAAACCAGAACGCCTTCCTCTCCTCCGGAGCCTCAGAGTAGTTGATCCAAGGGCCACCGTAGTTGTTCCTCAAAAATTGGCCCAGGCGTCTCTGAACCGACGATGGACGATATCTATACAGAAATAATAATTTAGATTACTGAAAAAGTCAATATACGATGAATAAAGAGAAACACAAATATATACTAAACCATCTAATTGACTTACTTTGTACCGTCGGCCCAAATCTCTGTCCTCGTCTCCTCCGGTGGTGCGCATGGAGGATTTTGCTGATGCTGGGACAACGTCGGCACGACCTCCTCTACATGCTCATCTGTCTCCATGGTTCCGTCAGCAGGAGGAACGCTAGACGAGGGAGTACTATCACGCCTGGAACTACTCGTCCCAGGAGTGATGCCACGCAACGTCGTCGCAGTCGGAGATGTGACTGATCGATATACTGGAGTACTGGGCGACGATGATCCGGTACCAACAGTAGGCAGTACCGGAGTGGCACTCTGTCTACCTCAGGACCTGCCGAATCCTCCGCGTCGTCCTGTCATATCTGATAACAACATATGAAGAATATAGAGAAACACAAATATATACTACATTCTACAGTCGAAATGTGATACATATCTCAAAGCATTATACAGTCAAAATATAATACATATATTCGTTAATGTCAACATCTACTTCTACATGCAATATTTACAGTCCAAATACAGTTACATTCTACATGGAATATTTTATATTTTCAATCATCTAGCACGATATTAGCAGGTTCTGGGCCATAATTATATGTCAACTCCACAATCTCTCGTAAGATGCCAAAAAAATCATTGCCCGGATTGACGTCTTTGTAGTTTGTAGATTTGATACACAAACCACTATTTTTCGTGGAATCAAGATCCAGAAAGCTATCTCTGATAGGAGCATTTGTTGACTTGAACCTGAACCCATTCACACAGAAACTTGGCCATATTTTTACGGCAGTAATTGGTCCCTTGGCTAGAGTCCTAATAGATTCAGTCTCGGGTGATATTAGACGATCGACCTAAATACCAAAGTAGCGATAGTAAGTTATTTGTTTTGCAAGTGCAGAAATAAAAAGTAATTACCAAGCATCTTACATATGCGCTCAACCAAGAAGAAAAATGTCATCTCATATCTTGTTCTACTTCTTCGTCTGTTATGTAGGGTCTAACCGACCTCAACTCATCATTATATGTGCTGAAAAACAATGAAGCAACTGCTGATTAGTAGCATAATAGTATCTTATACTATTACATTGAGATGATGTAAACGTGGACGTATTAATTACTTACCCCTCTAGCTTCTCCACTTCATCCTCGTCGCAATTGAGTAATATATACAATTGAGCAGCCCTTAGCTCATCGTCATTCAAATATCTCTTCTTCATTTTTCCCGAGGGCTTTCCGGATGCATTGAATACTTTGAGTATTGCATCATTAGATTCCTGATATGCGTCGTCATTTCTGGGAGCTTTCGTCCTATTAGTAGCAACATGCGGTTTGAAATACGTCGAGCAAAAGTTTATAATCTCCTCGAGAACATAAGCTTCACAAATAGAGCCTTCAACCCGTGCCTTATTTTTCACCTTTCTCTTTAGGTGATTCAGATGGCGCTCGAAGGGGTACATCCACCGATAACCGACAGGACCACCAACACGTGCCTCATAGGAAAGATGAATTGGCAAATGCTCCATAGAGTCGAAGAATCCAGGAGGAAACACCTTCTCGACCTTACATAGTGTTACCGCAATGTCCCTCTCTTGCTTTTCTAGACGATCGACGAGCAACTTAGTACAACAAAGATCTCTGAAGAATATGCTCAGCTCTGTCAATGGGTCCCAAACGACCTGCGGTAAGAATTCTCGAAATGCAATCGGAATTAACCTCTCCATGAATACGTGACAATCGTGGCTCTTCATACCTACTAGTTTGTTCTCCTTGAGGTCGACGCATCTTTTCAAGTTCGATACGTACCCGTCTGGAAACTTGAGACCCTGAATCCACCTACAAAGTCTACCTTTATCCTCTTTATCCAGTGAGAAAACTGACTTAGGTTGCTTTAACTTTCCATTCCCCTCCTCTATCAAATGCAATGCAGGACGTCTACATATGTCTTCTAAGTCCAACCTGGCCTTCGGATTATCTTTCGTCTTCCCCTTTACATCCATTATAGTATTAATTATGTTATCAAACACATTCTTCTCGATATGCATGACATCAAGGTTATGTCTGATCAGATTGGTGCTCTAATATGGCAGATCCCAGAATATACTCCTCTTCGTCCAGTTATGGGTGCGACCAAATCCGTCACACTTGTACCCCTTAGCAGGCTCTTCGATAGCACTTGGTAAATCTTTTACCTCTTTCCATATCGTGCATCCGGGCCACCTTGGCGGTGGATTGGCCTTCTCCAAAACTCTCGCACGAAAAGCATTCCGATTCCTCCGGTACGGATGATCCTTCGGCAAAAATTTTCGATGACAATCGAAGAAGCACGGTTTGCCTCCGTGTTTCAAACAGAAAGCCTGAGAACGGTCCATGCAATACGGACATGAGAGACGACCATGGGTGCTCCATCCCGATAACATTCCATAGGCCGGAAAGTCGTTGATGGTCCACATAAGTGCTGCCCTCATCTGAAAATTCTGCTTCCTAGAAACATCGTACGTGTTGGCACCTACTTCCCACAGCTGATTCAACTCATCTATCAAAGGCTGTAAATACACATCGATGTTCCTCTTCGGATTGTTCGGACCCGGGATAATAACGGTTAGGAACATATACGGAGTCTTCATGCACATCCAAGGCGGTAGATTATACGGAGTGACGATCACAGGCCAACACGAATATTGGGAGCCCGAAAGTCCGAATGGGGTAAAACCGTCAGAGCAGAGCCCCAATCTGACATTACGTGCTTCCTCGGCAAAATGTGGATACTCTCGATCAAAGTGCTTCCATGCTTCTCCATCGGATGGATGATCCAATACTCCTTCGATCTGTTTTTGCCTGTGCCAACTCATGTTTTCTGCAGTCTCCTTAACCATAAACAACCGCTGCAACCGCGGCGTCAAAGGCAAGTAGTGCATCGAATCGGTAGGCTTTCTTGCACCGACAGACTTTCCTCTAACAGTGGCCTTGTAGCGATCAGCACCACAGAATCTGCACGCATCTTCATCCTTGTCGTCTTTGTAGTACAACATGCACCCGTTGCGACATGCATCAATTTTCTCGTATCCCATCCAAAGCGATCTCACCATCCTCTTAGATCGATAGAAGTCTTTAGGCAACTTTGCACCCCCGGGCAAGATCTCTATAATCAAATCGAGCAGTCGATTATAGCATTCTTGCGACATGTTAAAATCGGACTTGATGCTCAATAATCTTGTAACCACCTCCAACGGTGAATGATCCTCACAACCAGGATATAGTGGAGTCCTTGCATTCTCAAGCAACTCCATAAACTTTGCAGCATCGGCATTCGGTGCCTCCTCAGCTGCATCATAATTGTCCGAATTGAAACTCGGTCCCGCCGTATCATAATTGTCAGGATTGAAACTAGGCCCCGCCGCATCATAAACCATGTTCACCAACCCGTCGTCGTAAGCATCGTGGTCTTGGACATCCATATACGGCTCCACATAGGGCTCCGACTCCGATGCTAGAGATACAAGTTCTCCGTGCGCGGTCCACTGATAGTAATTCGGCGTAAAGCCCTTCGAGTATAAATGATACGTAACTTCCACTTCTGGATGATACTTCCTGTTGCGATATCTCACACACGGACACTTAATTTTGGTACCGTCCATGTACTGAGGGAACGCCTTGGCGAACTGCAGGAACTGCTGTACACCCTCAATGAATTCATCCTGCACACCGCACATGTCATCAGGATGACGGTTGTACATCCACGAACGATGACGCAGATAGTAATTCATATCCATTTCTAGATACTTCTGCAAAAATGACAGTATGTATCATATAAATCATTACATACAGTGGTTTATCACCTAGCTTCATAACTTAACCGTACTATAAAAATCATATCTGATATAATACATACTTTCATTTATCAAAGTCTAAAATAAGCAATATTCATGCTAACCCATCTTAAACCAACTAACCAATACCTGGACACTAAGCTAACTAAAACTAGTATACATAGCTCACTAAATGCAACTGAAAACGGATACTGATACAGTGGGACTTGTTGATACTTACTGATACATGGTTGCTGAAATGACACAGTGCTGATGGTTTTCCTCTTCGGTTGCCTGCTCACTGTTGCAGACCTCCTTCTCACTGCCCACTACAAGGCTCGAGCATGCCATCCCGCTTATTCTAGATACCATCTTAGTACACTCCTATCTAACATCTCTAAACATCACTAACCTACATATCTATATATACCCTATTAACACTTGACTTTATACCTTGCCTGCATCAACTCCTACAATTGCCTGTACTGATACCTCACACAGTCCCTGATACGTATCAGTGTATAAGTACTGATGACTGATACCAAACTAAAACTGAGATGCACTAAGGCATGCCTCTGCACTGCCTAGGGACTGCCCCCAAGCCTAACTGACAGGCACCATTTGGGTGCACTGCTGCAGTGCCCCATGCCAGAGCCCCAAGTCTGTGTCCATGTGATATTAGTGTCTGTGTCCATGTGATATTAGTGTCTGTGTCCATGTGATATTAGTGTCTGTGTCCATGTGATATTAGTGTCTGTCTGTGTCCATGTGATATTAGTGTCTGTGTCCATGTCAAAAAACTTAATCCTAACCCTAGGTCCTTATCAGTGTCTGTGTCAGTGTGTGTGTGTGTCGTGTCGTGTCTGTGTCACCATCTGTGTGTGTGTGTCGTGTCTGTGTCAGTATCACATGTGTTCTGAGAGAGAGAGAGAGAGAGAGAGAGAGAGAGAGTTAGGCTTTACCTAGAGCTCGAGGAAGAGGAGGGGGATGCCGGAGTAGCCGCGGGGGAGGTCGACGGAGCAGGCGGTCGACGGAGCAGGGGGGGCGGGGAAAATTTTGTTTCGTTTCGAAATTTCAACACATGGGGAAAAACGAAACCGAGCCCTAATTAACCAAATTTTAGCGACGTTTAGCGACGTCAAATAAGGACGTCGCTAAATTAAATTATAGCGACGTTACGGTCGTCGCTAAACACGTTGCTAAATATTTCTAATATAAACGTCGCTATTTGCGTCGCTAAACGTCGCTAACTTAGATATATTAGCGACGTTTAGCGACCAAAATTGAACTTATAGCGACTAATCTTATAAAAACTGAACATAAGTCGCTAAACGTCGTTAAATGTCGCCAATTAGCGACGTCTACCGACGTTTTACATGGAGTCGCTAAATTAGCGACGTTTTTACCTGGAGTCGCTAAAAAACGTCGCTAATCCCGCTTATTCTAGTAGTGCTGGAGATCCCGAGAGACAGCATTAGCTGAAATTAATGGTAGTTATGATGAGGCATACGCTAGTCTTGAGGAGTATTGTTATAGAATTATGGAGACAAATCCAGGTAGTACATGTTTAATTAAAACTGCCGAAAACAATAGCTTCCAATGAATTTTTATTTGTTTTAAGTCATGTATTAATGGATTTTTAAGGGGCTGTTTACCAATTATTAGTACTGATGCTACATTTCTTTCGTCTAAATATCAATGTATCTTATTTATTGCTTGTGCTCACGATCCTAACTATCAATTATATCCTATAGCTTATGTTGTTGCTGAAGGTGAGAATAGTGATTCTTGGTTTTGGTTTTTAAATTCTCTTAAAATATCTTTTGAAAGTTGTTTTAATGATTGGAGTACAATTTCATTTATATCTGACAAGCAAAAGGGATTAATAAATGCTGTTCGTGCTATTTTTCCTGCATCTCCTCATTTTTTTTGTATTTAACATTTTAAACAAAACATGAAAAACGTTACCAAAGAACCAGTATTTCAACACTTGTTAGACTCGCTTGCTAGATCATATAATGAAACGGATACAGATAGTGTGTTTGATATAATTAAAGCCGAGAACATAATTTTGTACGATTGGCTTATTGGTGTAAACGATGAAAGTCGTCGATTTGAACATTGGATATCAGCGTATGCTACTTGTCCTAGATTAGATATTAACACTTCTAATCTTGCTGAATGTTTCAATAGCTGGATTAAGAAATTACGAGATAAGCCAATAACAATACTTCTCGATGGTATTAGAGCCAAGATTATTATACTTCATGACAATCGTAGAAAGAAGACTGAAAATATAGACACAGATTATTGTCCGAAGATGTTAAAGAACATGGCTTCTATTATCAAAGAGAAGAATCACCTAAAAATATTAGCTATTGATAGTTATAAGTTTAAAATAATAGACCGTGCAACAAGTAGAACCTATATTGTTAATATAACTGACAGATCTTGTACATATTTTAGATGGTACCATACTTATATACCATGTATACATGCATGTTTTGCTTGTAGATATTGCAATATTAGTATTGATAATTTTTATCCTGCAGTATTTTCGACGGAGACCTTGAAAAGTGTATACGCACCAAAAATGGAGCCAATTCCAGTTCCCTACAAGATCCAAGCTCCTTTGGTTAGAGGAAAGATTGGGGTACCAGATGTAAGACGCAAAGCCGAAAGATCGAAGAAGAACCGCATCAAGTCCCGGGATTCATCGACGAGAGATCTACGTTGCAGTAATTGTGGTACTATGGGACACAACCGAAGAAGATGTACTAGTCAACCGAGAGAGTAAAATAGAATTGTTCAATACCCAAATATTGTAATAAAAAAATCTTTACAAATCATACAAATATTGCAATCATACATTGTTACAAATTATCTACTCATCCTTCTCCTAGTCTTGTTGAGTTTGGGTAGGCAGCGGTGCTGATGGAGTCAAAAAAAATTGCGTGAATATCTGGTAGCTTTCATCTCCAGCAGTCTGGTAACTCGGGCCTGCTCCAGCAGTCAGGTAACTCGGTCCCGCTCCAGCATACTGGTAACTCGGGCCCGCTCCAGCATACTGGTCACTCGGGCCCGCTCCAGCATACTGGTCACTCGGGCCTGCTCCAGCATATTGGTCACTCGGGCTCCCTCCAGCATACTGGTCACTCGGGCCCGCTCCAGCATAATGGTGAAAAGGGTCCTCTGCAGTATCCCTCCTCCGACGACGATAGTGTCTCTGTCGTACTAAGCCGGCCGGATAGTCTGGTGGAAGACGTGATTGTACTAGAGGCATTTCAGGTTCTCGTCCAATACCCAGATGATCAACACGAGCCACAAGTTCCTCCATAAGATGCCGACTTTGTGGGGAAAGGTTTCTATGAGGTTGTTGTAAATGTTGTCGGTATACACCACTCTGAAATTTAAAACTTGTAAATTAATATATTTATCATATCTATGTATATGTATTTTTAAAAGTATAATAAAGTCATACCAAATCATGCATTCCATCGGCAAAAGCACGCAGAGTAGAATCATCTATGGATCTACTCTTGAACCTTTGCTCCTCATATTGGTATACTTGGTTGCTCATAAGAGGGCATCCCCACCATTGCCTATAGTCCAGGTTACCCATGTCTGCATAATGTAAACAAAATTTTAGCAAACTATTTACACTAAATCAATACGAATAATGAGTAACTTATAACTTATATTACTCAGCAGATCTTAGCCTGGGAGACATTTCCCTCACACTATAATTCTTGAACCGATTATTCTAGTCAGCAATGAGACCAAGGATTATTTGTAATGCATTTGCTGCCTCATAACCGACTGTCGGTGGATCATCGGGAATTATTGGGCTCATTTTGAATTGCCGAAGAACACGGTCTGCCGGATGGTACATGGTGAACCGATCATATATAATATGAGATATGTGTAAAGTAAACGCATATGATGTCCTCTTGATTTCTGGAGCATCATCTTCACATGAGTAAGGTAACCAGGTAACCTATTTAAAGATATTGTATCAAATAGATGTGATGTTTATCTACGATCAAAACTTAAATAATTTAAATATATTTATTAGATATTTAAAAATTACCTCATTATACTGCAGTGTATTAAATTGGCTACGATAAAGTGATACATTCCTGTATTGGTAGTGTTGATAATCGACTATATTTTTGGGCCAGCGCATAGCAACTGAAAATACTCCAACATCACTGAGAATGCTAGTAACAGGCCTACCAATATAGAAGTGCTCGTAGGACCAGAACTATAAAACAAAAATATGACATTAGTACAAACAAAATTTGCGTATAAAATTACTCTAACTTTTTTAGGTCTTTCATTCATACCTGAATCAGTGAAATACATACACAAATACTCTTGCTATTGGATCTCACAAATTCTGTCAGATTGGCGTATAAAAAGGCAAGAGTAGCAGCTCCCCACGCATGCTGAGTAGGTTTTGTCAAATTATCCAAGAATGGTAGAAGCTGCACATTTACCATATTTTCCGATGCATCAGGAAATAGAATTATACCACATAAACAGAGCAGATACGCTCTAGTGCAACGAATGACCTGGATATATTAACTGTTATATAGACACTAAATTAAGTCATAAACAAATTTACTAATAAAAATACATACCCGCATTTCATCTACATCAACCACCCCGTCAATAGTGTGATGTAGGTCCATGAAGTTGCCACGAAGCCATGTAAATTTCACAAAATTGTCGTCTTTTATACCAGATGGAGGGCTAACACCGAGATACCTCCTGATCAGATCAGATCCCTTTAAGTGCGGATCAAAATATATAGCGTCACCTTTAATAGGTAACCCTAGTATATTTGTCACATCAAATAGGGTGATCGTCATCTCGCCGAATGGGAGTTGAAAAGTGTTGCGTTCGGGCCACCAACACTCCGCAAGACTTACAACTAAATGAAGATCGTGGATTAAATATCTAACACGATCTATATAGTGGAATCCAAAGGATTCCACCAAAGCCTTTTGGACCAAATTTAGCTCTCACGTACGATAATTCCTTTCGGTCCGCCAATGTACATGGATCCGGGTTCGTAAACCAAGATCATGGTCGTATAACTATAAAAAATATATGCACTATATTTTGTGTGTAAATTACTAAACTTGGGAACTTGTAATTTCAAAAATTACCTCGCCAGTAAATATCCGACTAGAAATGTGGTCTTCACGTTGCTTAATAATAAGCTGGGTAGTCGGCTGCCAGGAATACGACCGTCATTGTGGTTAGTCATCTCCAAAAATATTGATTATAAGATGCAGATGAATTGCTATGAGGAGGAGGCGGAGGAGAAGTGTTGTGAATAGGAGGAGGAGAAGTGCTGTGACTAGGAGGAGGAGGAGGAGGAGGAGGAGGAGGAGGAGAATTGGTGTGAGGAGGAGGAGGAGGAGGACTTGAGGGTAGTTATAGGGAGGGGAGCGGGGGAAGTTGAGGGGGAAGGGGGGGGGGGGGAAGTTGAAGGGAGGGGGGGGGGTCTCCGAGAAGGGGAAGGGGTGGTCTCCGAGAAGGGGAGGAGTCGGATGGACGGGTGGTCTCCGAGGACTGCGCCCCGCCAACTCAGTTGGCGAGCAACCTCTCGAGGACTGCGCCCCGCCAACTCAGTTGGCGAGTTCCTCTCGAGGACTGCTCCCCGCCAACTCAGTTGGCGAGTCCTCCTCCTCTCTGCAATTTCGCCAAACTTTTTCCTTTTATTATAATTTTATATAAATATATTACTTTAAATGAAAAAAACGTATATATATATATATATATATATATATATATATATATATATATATATATATATATATATATATATATATATATGTGTGTGTGTGTGTGTGTGTGTGTGTGTGTGTGTTGTGTGCGCGCGCGCGCACATCCAAGTACAACCTCCAAAATACACACACACACACACTTATATATATATATATATATATATATATATATATATATATATATATATATATATATATATATATATATATAAGTGTGTGTGTGTGTATTTTGGAGGTTGTACTTGGATGAGTTAGACTATAGTCAGACTTTTAAGCCTATAAGTTACCTTATGTTTCATCAGACATCTTGATGATAATTAGTTCATATTTGTCTTCTATTATTCATATCCTCGAACTTTACAAGCGACAATCGCAAGTTCGAGTATCGCGGTATTCATAGTTCATGTAGATAGGTATGTCATTACGTATTCGACTTTATGTATTGGTGTCATCTCGCCTCCACCCAGATCGATCGCATGTAGTTGCTGGTCACCGGATCCATTGAGGTCGTAAAAGGGGACTTTGGCCATGTTTTAATTAAAAATAAAATTTTAGGCGGGCCCAGAATCCAGCTTAATCAATTAATCCATGGAGCTATAACTCATTATTTTTTAATATTTTTTTATAAGAAAAATAAATTTAAAATTTAAAATTTAAAATTTAAAATTTAAAATTTAAAATTTAAAATTTAAAAAATTTTATTACCTAATATTATTAAAATAATATAAATATGGACTATATATTTTTTCATGCGGCTCTATTCTTCTCGCATGAGGTTCGATCTCTTGTTATTATTATTATACCTCCTTGAAGGTACTAATTTTTATTCCATATTTTTTTTTTTCCCAGAAAATTGGTGGAATGAATTTTGTTTTCCATTTTATATTAAAGAGAGATCTAAGAAAATCAAATAGTTACAAGAAATTTGTTATATATTCCAATAAAAAGATAACATTACTCTAAAATAAAGTCAAAGAAAAATAATGCGAGTCTCATGACATTTTGTTGCAAATCTCTATAGCATAAACAACTATAGCCATAATTCTCAATGCCTCATCCCAGCGAAACTGCATTTCTATTTTCCTTTCTATCATTAGCGTTATCCTATTGTTTATTTTCTATTAAATCAATACTATATATATATATATATACATGCGATGTACGTATTTTATACTATTTGGAAAAAATTCATGTTAAATATAGTGAATAATTTTAGTTAGTAAATATAGATAAAAATATTTTTGGAACAACATTTTTTACCGTAAAATCTCAACTTTTCATATTATATAGTAGTATAGATATATTATGGATGCCTTATAACAACAACTAGTAACGTGCATGTGCGTATCACGTATATTTAATGTTAAGTATTGTTTGTCACGAATAATTATTCTGAGTTTTTTATTTCCTAATTATAATTTTTTTTAAAATTAAATTGGTTGAGTATTTACTTATGGTTTTGGTTTTTTTTTTAATCTCCCGTAAGTTTTTTTTAATTAAATTGGTTTAGTATTTACTTATTGTTTGATCGGATTTAAAAAAAAAAAAAAATTAATTAGTTGAGTACTTACTAATAATTATTTTTTATTCTTCCGTAAGTTTAGAAGAAAAAAAATTTTGGTTGAGTATTTATTTACGGGTTAGATGGATAAGAGGAAAGTTGGTTTAAGTTTGTATTTATCTTTCGTAAGTTTTATTTTTTTTAAAAAAAAAAATTGATTGAGTATTTACTTACGATTTGGACAGTTCAATCCTAAGCCGATTCCAATCCCCATTATAACAACAATATGTCAATATATATCCCTATTACACAACCATAACATGTTTTAATCAAGAATAAAAGCATAGGTATTTTAAGCAAAGAACAGTTACTTTCAAAATACCTAACATGCATTTGTATATAGCTTCCATGGAGATTTAGTTTTAATGCTTCACCATGATTTGTGTGTTTTGTGTGTATGGCTTTTAATATAATCACATCCTGCTATATGACAAACTAAGCAGACTTCAAACCCCATTTGTGGAATAAATTAGCTCAACAGCTCTAATGATTACACGTCGAATAAATTAATATGCGTAGAAAATTCATTTAATTTAAACAGCATTATTACATGTTTATTTATTGCTAAGCGAAATGTAGTTTCGACACATCACATTATTAATCAATACTCGCTTGCTTAATTAATACATAATTCAATTTAGGGTCCAACATTAATCACGAAGAAACAAGAAGGCTAGCTAATACATAACTTACATAAAGAATGAACTTGTTAAACAGAGGAAGATATTAGAAAAATGTATTTGTATTATAATTACAATCAAAATATTTTTATTTATAAATTATTTTTTTGTAAAAACGGAAGCACAATTGACAACATTTAAAAAATGTTGTAAGATAATATTTTTAACAACTTTCCTGAGTGTTATAAACTTTATTTACAATACTTTTAAATTATTATTAAATATTACAATTACAACATATAAATATTATTTACAACGTTTAGCAAATATAATTGAATAACATATACAGTATTTTTAAAAAGTTGTATAAACTCTTTTTACTATATTTGTACAATATTGTATAAAATCTATGCAAAACGTTTACTGCACGTGGTAGATATATATTATCTTTACCACAGCTGCAGAGCGTTGTTGAAATTATATTTACAATACTTGTAATACGTGTTTTTTTGTTTTTTACAATACCTGAAAAATGTTGTAGAAAGATTTCGACCATCTTTGTAAGTTGTTGTGGGAAGAACTTCTGTAATGTCTTCACAACGTTCTCCTCCCTCTTTTACAATTCTGAATATAACAATTTCTATTAAATGTTGTAAAAAAATTTACAATATTTTTTTCAACGTTGTAAAAGAACTTTTCTTTTTCTTGTAGTGAGATGTAGGAAAGAATGGCTTGTAAAATAGAGAGAAAAATCATGTAGCTGAGGATTTTGTTTGTGTTATTTGGAGTTCTGCTCGTTGCCAAGTTATTTGACTAGTTGAAAGACCTGAAAGACGTAATGCAATACCCAAGTCAGTTGTTACTATGTACTCAATATGAATGAAATGAAATGTATTGTATATCAAACCCATTTCGTAATCACATGTCATGTATAACAAGAAATTTATTGTAGATTAGGTATATTGATATTACTCTTCTATTAGATCAAAAATTGAGAATACCTCATGAAAGTGTCGTTAAATTGTTTGAAAATGTCGTTAAAGGTTTTGAAAGTGTCGTTAACGAGTTTTTTAACGATATTTTCAGGGAGATATTCTTAACTTTTGATCTAACATGGGGGTAATATCAATATACCTAATCTAACAGGAGGATAAAATCAAATTGCCCTAAAATATATGATTAAGCACAACAATTTTATTGTTCATCCATAACAATTATTCATCAGAATACGAGTGAAACACTGGAACTTAGGATTACATACGAAACATCCAAAGAACCAAGTGTTGGTAACGAAAGCGCGAAAACCATTCCCCAAACCAAAAAATCCTGCGAAAGAATCGAGCGAAAGCACACAAAACAAAAAATGCTAAACACAAATCGCAGACACATAAATTTTTACGTGAAAAATCCAAATGGAAAAAATCACGGGACGATCGGAGTCCAACCCTGAAAAGCTCCACTAATGGAATAAGAAATACACCGACTCCTTACAAACTTCTCACCGATCCAAACGGATCACCACAACTCTTTGGAATATAAAATAGATCAGAAACAAACGAAGAACGGAGATGACGAGAAAAGAATTACCCGAAATCGATCTCCTCTTCGAAATAGCCTTCAATCTCTTCCTCTCTCCTTTCAATGTTGTAAAAGCACTATTGCATCCTTTTACAATATTTTTGAGATATAAAATATATTTTAGGGCTATGAGACACCTAATATATATAGCTTCAAACCCATAACTATTATTCCTATTATATATAGGAATACCCAATCCAAATCCAATGACATATTCCTATTATATGTAAGAATGTCCAATCCAAATCTAAATCCATTGACATATTCCTTTTATATGTAGGAATACCCAATCCAAATATATTAAGGTATTCCTATTATATGAAGGAATACTCAATGCAACTTTGGGTATTTTTCACATAGGTTGGGAACCCCATCCACTCCAACAAATCTCCCCCTTCACAACTATGTGGAGGGGGTCGTCATCCCGACGATCAGCCTGCAGTACACAAACTTTTTTCTTGGAAGAATTTTTGTCAACATGTATGCCCCGTTGTCATCCGTATGAACCATCTCAAGCGTCGCTTGTTTCTTTTCAACCAGATCATGTATCCAATGATACCGGGTATCAATGTGCTTGGACCGGCTATGAAGTGTCTGGTACAAAACAAGGTGAATTGCACTCTGGCTATCTCAAAGCAAAGGGTACTTCTCTTACTTTAGCCCTATTTTCTGCAGCAGCTTCTTCATCCACAGCAACTCCTTGCAAGCCTCCGTCGCCACAATGTATTATGTCTCTATCGTCATCAAGGTAATACACTTCTGCAACCACGACTACCACGATACCGCTCCACCAACAAACATTATCACATAGCCCGAAGTCGATCGCCTCGTGTCTACATCTCCAGCCATATTAGCATAGGTATACCCAACCAGCTTCGGCTCGTCACCACCAAAATAAAGCCTCCAATCGGCAGTGCCATAAAGGTATCATAGAATCCACTTGACCGCACTCCAATGTACATTTTTAGGATTGGAAGTATAAGTGCTAATTATGCCAACTGCGTGAGCGATGTCTGGCCTCGTACACACAATAGCATAAATGAGACTCCCCACAACTGAGGCATATGGAACCCGCTCCATATCTTCCTTCTCGTCCACAGCTTCAACTCTGCTATCCTAGTAGCATTCTGACCCACCATTAGCATATCATCAACATAGAGAAGTAAAATGATGAAATCATCCTCGACAAAGTACCTCACAAATACACAGTGGTCCGACGTCGTCCGTGCATAACCATGCTCCCCCATAAATGACTCGAACTTCCTGTACCATTGCCTCGGTGCCTGCTTTAGACCATACAAGCTCTTTCTCAACCGGTTGACCAAGTGTGACTTGCCCTTCTCGCAGAATCCCTCTGGCTACTCCATGTACAACTCCTCTCCAAGATCACCGTGGATGAATGTCGTCTTCACGTCCATCTGCTCGACCTTCAAGTTAAAACTGGCTGCCAATGCTAGCACTACCCGAATAGACGATTGCTTGACGACTAGCGAAAAGATCTCATCATAATCTATGCTCTTCCGTTGACCGTAGCCTTTAACTACCAGCCTCGCTTTGTATCAAGGGCGAGTAGCATCATCTTTTTACTTCACTCTGAATACCCATCAATTTTTCAAAGCCTTCTTGCCCTTTAGCAACCACACCAGATCATAAGTGGAGTTGGCCTGTAAGAAACTCATCTCCTCCTGCATAGCCTTTATCAACTCCTGAATGTGTTCATCTTCCATAGCCTCTGCAAAACTTTTGGGCTCTCTCCCGTCAGTCAGTAACACATACTCACCCGGTGAGTTTCTTGCAGATGGACGACGCTCTCTATCGCTCCTCCTCAACGGAACCACTGGTGGTGGCTGTATATCAACAGCCTCCTCCCTTTCAGGAACTGCCTCCTCGGCATGCTCATTCTCCTGAGGGTCACCCTGACCACCATCAGCAGGCTAATGATCAAGGTTGGGAGCAACTCCATGTACTAGCTATACCATAAGTGGATCCTCAACGATGTCCTCTGGAAACTGCTCGAAGCAAAATAACTCTAACTCAGGCAATTTCTCAGCCTAAGAAGGCATCTCGGAATCCTGAGTAATGGTCATGGTCTGATCCTCGACGAATACAATGTCCCTATTTTTTTAGAGCTTTATTTCTACTGGGTCGTAGAGTTTATATCCAAACTCATCCCGACCGTAGTCGACAAAGGCACACCGTCTCGTCTTCAACTCAAGTTTGGAGCTCTCGTCCTTCGGTACATGCACGAAGGCCTTGCAACCAAACACTCGCAGGTGATTGTATGACGGTTCTTTGTCGTACCATACTTTGTCAGGCTCATTACCCTACAAAGGAGCAATAAAAGATAAATTAATAACATAAGCAGCTGTATAATGTTCCTCACCCTAATAGCTGCCCGACAAGTTTACTTCTGATAGCAAACACCGTACCCTCTCTATCAGCGTCATGTTCATTCACTCCGCTATACCATTGAGATGAGGTATCTTCGACGGAGTCTTCTGGTGTCGTATCCATTGCTCTCTGTAATAAACATCAAAGGGACCAATGTACACGCCGCCGTTGTAGGACCGAACACATAGTAGCTTCTTGTCCGTCTCCCTTTCAACCAAGATCTGAAATTCTTTAAAAGTGGACAGCACATGATCCTTGGTCTTTAAGGCATAGTCCCAAACCTTTCTGGAACAATTATCAATAAAAGTCACAAAATAAGAAGCACCACCAATGGACATTACCTTCATAGGACCGCAGACATTCGAGTGAATCAACTCGAGCAACGCCGGCTTCCTTGAACTTGAGTGGCTTTGGAAAGACACCATGTTTTGCTTCTCCGCCAAACAATGCGTACATCTCTACAATTTTGTAAACTTTAGCCCTGGAATCACCTTCCTGGTCACCAAGTAGCTCATCCCCTTCTCGCTGATATGGTTGAGCCACATGTGCCACAACTCGGTAGACGCATCAGTAGCTGCGTTTACCTCATATGCCCCATGTGCGCTCCCTTCCATATAATATAGTCCAGATTTCTTGCTTTCTTTGGCAATCACCATCGAACCTTTGGAAAGCTTCTACTGATCGTTTTCAAATAGGTTAAAGAAACCTTCTTCATCCAACCTTCCAACTGACATCAGGTTTAAACGAATATTAGGGACATGACGAACATCTTTGAGAACAAGAACTGCACCCGTCTTTGTCCTTAAATGTATATCTCCAACAACAACAGCTTTCGACACATCTTTGTTGCCCATCTTCAACACTCCACAGTCACCTGTTGTGTAAGTAGCAAATAGTGCCATGTTGTGAGATACGTGCGCTGAAGCACCAGAGTCCAACAACTAAGAGTTGTTATCGCAGACGTGGTTCATAACTATCTCATCACCTACAATAATCATGTCACCTTCATTTGCCGAGGCCGCCGCTGTATTGTTCTCACTTTGCTTTCCCTTGTCGTCTTCTCTCTCTTTCAAGCGAAATAGTTCCGCTTAATGTGGCCCTTCTTGGCACAATGGTAACACTCCAAGTCCTTGTACCTACCCTTGGACTTGCCCCTTCTCTTGTCTCTGCCACCCCTTGGACCCCTGCTTTTGCTTTCGCGACTCTCTGAAACTAGCGCCTCTGAGTGAGATGTGGATAAAGTACCCTAATAACGTCTTCGTATCGCTTCATTCAGTACCCCGCTCTTGGCAAACTCCAGACTGACCACGCATTCCGGAGCAGAAGCGATCGTAGACACTCGTACGATTTTCCACGAGTCTGGCAATGTATAAAGCAACCATAGTCCCTGAACCTCGTCGTCGAACTTGACTCCCATCGAGGATAGCTGGTCAACCACGCCCTGGAACTCACTCAAGTGATCCGTAATAGACGCACCATCTTTGTACCACTGACCCATCATCGTTCGGATCAGGAATAACTTGTTTACTCCGATCTTCTTCGCATACAAATTATAACACCCCGTTCCGCTCAAGCGGACTGCCGTCTCAAACGGCAAAAGTACAACTGTACCGACCCGCTTTGCCTCGATCAAGAAGCAAAGGATATCCAGACTTGTCCCTACAGGAATCCGGCTTAGGCTTTCAGAGGCTCGCTCGACGTATCGCTCTACCGAGGCGAATCATCGCTAAGGTGGGTGGCTACGTTGAACTTGTCTTTGCTTAGCCAGCACACATAAAATCTGGAATATTCATGCTAGTCGCTAGGTGAATCACCCCTGCATGCTAATAAATCCAACGCACCTAGCTAAGGGAATAATCCCAACATGTATTGCTTGCTAGAACATGGAAATAAAATACTGCTTATATTCAGACCCTCGCATGCTAAGTCCCTTAACGGTTTCATCTCTCGGCTTACCTTTGGGTCCGAGCAAACGTGCCTGCTTATGTTCCTTAGAAACGCATGCTTGTCTGCTTGATTATTACCGTGTTTTCATCCAAACCCCGGAAGACTACTAAGTAGTCGTTCCGTGCCTGAACGAACCTGCAAGTATTCAGGACCGCTAGGTCACCAAGGCAATCTCCGCCCTAGGAGAATTGCATCAAGGCAAAAGACAGTCACTGAACAACGAAACAGGCAATGCATCTTGTCTTGTACTATTGTTGCCTCAACAGCTTGCCTCTTATCTTGTACTCTTGTCTTGTACTCTTGTTGCCCCAACCAAGTCCCCGTTCGATCATGGACAACCAGTGCACAGGGTAACGGTCTCGCGGGCGATGCTGGGGCACTGGCATCGACCCGGTCCGGGCGAGACATATTGTTCTTAGTCTCTTGTTCGGCAGAATGGCTTGCAGCGTCTCTTGTACTTTGTTGCAAAGCATTCTCGTCAAAGACTAAATAGTCTCTTGTTCGGCGGAATGGCTTGCAGCGCCTCTTGTTCTTTGTTGCAAACCATCTCGTCTAGACTATACCGTCCATATGGCATACGCCAGTGATCGCCTTGTATTGAACTTGTTGCATGCTTGCTGGTAAAGAAATAAAAGATAATAAGTAATCCTCGCTTAGCGGCTATCCGCGTGCGAGGCA
Source organism: Iris macrosiphon (assembly GCA_036927795.1). Lineage (NCBI taxonomy): Eukaryota > Viridiplantae > Streptophyta > Magnoliopsida > Asparagales > Iridaceae > Iris > Iris macrosiphon. Next base: position 226,710,739 of record JAYESA010000006.1, read on the forward strand.
CTGTATCGCATCAAGAGCAACTAAACACCTGAACGATCTTGAAATAAATACTCTTGTTTGCATATGTTATGCCTCCTGAATGCTTATACATGCTCCTGCTCGAATTAACAATGTTTGCCTTGGACAGGGAAGGATAAATGGTAAGTTGATAAGTCTCACCGTGTTTTCTCAAACATCGTACGGCGCACTGCCCGACACGTTAGGCTATTCAATGTCTGCATGAAACTGATCCTAGGCAACTAGAAAGACAACTAAATAGTTGTGCACGAAACCTGTATTACGTGTTTGGATTTGTCGAGCGGGCGAGTAGCTTCCCCACCAGTGCATTCAATGTACTGATAATCCAACAGTTTGTATGCAGGGTGCGGGAGAACCTCGTTCGGTGCGGATGCCTCCAACGTGCGTGCTAAGGCCAGGAGTTTCCTCTGAAGCCTTGCAACGGTGCATCCGGGACTGAAGCACATATACAAGACATAATGTTGGAGAATCGCCTGAACCATCGCCAGTACAATTATTCCACAGTTGTAGCCACTTGGCACACTTTACTGTTTCAGAGAGAGAGGCTTGAGCGACTTGTAATCTCGGCTATACGCCGCCTGTAACACAAGTTTATATCAATAAAAGAGCTTGCTTTACATCAACTTGTGTTTCTATGCTTCCGCTATATTGTCAACTCAGTGAGCCTGTTATCAAATCGCTATGCGTTTATGACTCCGCTGCAATCGGACAACCTGTGCGACTCTGTGGCTTAGAACTCTAACCGCCAGCCAATGAACCATGGCCTTGCATGGGTGTGGATCACGCTCGTGCGGCATCACGCCCGGATGGGTCAAGCGATCGTTCCGCGGGAGCGCTGGCGAGGGTGATTCCCGCCTAGCGGGAACGATCGATTAGCCTGCGAGAGATCGGGGTATGACACAAATATTCTAGCTTATCCCACATCATCTTCGCATGCTCAATATTGGCAACGTGATTGTACACGTTCTCGTCAATGAACTGCCTGATATATCCATACACCTGTTTATGCTTGAACTTTTATTCCTCTTCAGATTTGTCGCTGGGCTTTCCGGACGCAAATACTGGAAGATGCAACTTCTTGACGAATAGTAAATCCTTCATCTTGCTACGCCAATAATGATATTTGGTACCATTCAGGTTTATCATGCGCACTGGCTTCGCATCCATCTTTCCTCCCTGGTTTATCTGTCAACTCCTGACCTCTTTGAACTCCAGAACCTGGCTCTGATACCACTTTGTTGGGAACGAAAGTGCAGAAATCATTCCCCAAACTAAGAAGCCCTGCGAGAGAACCGAGCAAAAGCACACAAATTAAAAGCGTCAAACACAAATCGCAGATAAAAATTTTTACGTGGAAATTTCAAATGAAAAAATCACGGGACGATCGGAGTCCAACCCTAAAAAGCCTTCACTAATGGAATAAGAAATACACCAACTCCTTACAAACTTTTACCGATCCAAACAGATCACCATAACTCTTTGGATTAGAAAATAGATCACAGACAAACGAAGAACGGAGATGACGAGAAAAGAATTACCTGAAACCGATCACCTCTTCGAAATAGCCTTCAATCTCTTTCTCTCTCCTTCCAATGTTGTAAAAGAACTATTGCCTTCTTTTGCAATATTTTGAGTTATGAGATATATTTTAGGGCTAAGAGACACATAATATATATAGTCTCAAACCCACAACTAGTATTCCTATTATATATAGGAATACCCAATCCAAATCCAAATTTATTGATATATTCCTATTATATGTAGGAATATACAATCCAAATATATTGAGATATTTCTATTATATGTAGGAATACTCAATCCAACTCCAAAATATTTTTCACATAGGTTGGGAACCCCACCCACTACAACACCAAGTCTGTGTCATATGTCAGTATGTGTCAAGTGCTCATGTCTTAATGTCCACCACATAGGATTTGGGATACATAGCTAGTAGTGGGGGCGATGGAGTTGGGGGACGTCAGAGGGTTTGTGCTCGCATGAGCGATGGGGAGGCACTGTAAGTCCCCTGATTTTTAGGAATTATTAATTTGGACTTTTCATAATTTTCTGGAATTTTCGGAATTTTTCTGTAATTAAAACCTAGGCTCTTGGTAATTAAATAATTTTTTTATTTGCTGTTAATTACCATTAAAATATTATAAAAATAATATTTTTGGGTGTAAAATGAAAAACTGAACTTAGGATAATTTTCTGGGAATTTATTGGACCCCAAAAACATTTTTAAAGCCCGAAAACTAATTTTTAAAATTAAATTAAAATTGAACCGGGCTGAACCGGGTTCAAACCGGCATGAACCGGCCTGAACCCGGTCCAGCTGAACCGGCTGAACCGGACCGACCGCCTAGCGGGTCGGGTCGGGTCCGCCCGACCGAACCCGACCCACCCGAAACCCGACCCGTTTCTCCCCAGCCTCCCCCACGACTCAGGCCGCCGCTTCCAGCGCCACGCCGGCCCGCACCCCCTCCCGCTCCGCGCGGCCCTGCACCCCGCGACATCCGCCCCCGCGGCCACGTCCCCGCACCGGTCGCCGCCTCCCTCGGCCTCCCCGACCTTCCTCCTCCACCTATAAACCCCCCTTCTTCTCCTCCTCCGGCCCGCACCTCCTCCTCCCCGCCGTGCCGAAGCTCCCTCCGACCGCCTCAGCACCCCGGCGCCACCCCCGCGAGGCCGCCCAGCCGCCGCCCAGTCACCTTCCTCCTCCTTCCTCCACCTTCCTCCCCGCCCGCAGCAACCCAGAACCCGACCCCGAGCCCCTCCGGCCGCCATGCCCGCGCAGCCGCCTCCGCCCAGCCTCGTCGGCGCCGCCCCACCTCCTCCGGCCGGCCTCCCCCAACGCAGCGTCGCCCAGCTCCGGCCGCCGCCCAGTTTCCCAAACCCTAATCCTAGGATTCGGATCCGGACACGCCGAGTCGTGTCGGACACGAAAAACTTCGGTTTCTCGAGCCCTGTTCAGGTACCTGTATCTTTCTCCTCGTAGCTCTATTTTTGATTTCGTCTGTTGCGTCACGAACCCTAAGTGACCCTCTCGGTGCCCGTGTAACCCGCTCGGGGCATCGCGTCCTGTGGCGATCGTGAACTGCGATCCAAAAACAGGAAAAATAATGCCCAGTTTCACCCCGGAACTGAGTACGCCCCGCCAAACGGGATGACTTGGTCGCGTGCGGTCTTCACTGATACGTGCGCGCCGTTGATACGGACGTGTGAGATTTCGCAGAAGTTGATTTGGATGTGTGTGCACACCGGAATCAACGCGTATCCGCGGACACCGTCCCGTATTCGTCCTTTCTGGAACGCGTCGTAACTTTGTGTACACAAGTCGGATCGAAACGAAACTTGCGCCATCGAACTCGTAGCGATACGCTGGTCCTGTCACCCAAGTTTGGTTCGATTCTGAGAATGTTGACAAAATCGCGTATCGTGGGCCCCAAAGGCTCCACTTGACTGGCGATTTTGTGATCGGCTCATCGGAATCCAATTCTGTAAGTTCCGTTGGGTTCGTATCATCGTTCCTGACCTGTTGACACTAAGTTGGACAAATTTGGAGACCTTTGACCCTGACACATTTTTCGGTACAAAGCGGGCCCACATGCGGACCCCGTTTTGACCCGAAATTATCATTTTTGTCCTTTTCTCCAAATTGGACTCAAGGACAGGCGTTTCTAGCTATTTGATATTTTCTGAATCTGATGGTGATATTTATTTCAGCAACCAGAGTACTGCCTGCAAATTCTGCTGAAGTCAGAACCACAGTTGGAGCCAGAACCTCAAGCAAGTATACCTTGCCAAACCATGCAGCCTTGCTACTTAATTCCTTGGCTTATTTATACATCAGTGAGCAAGTATACCTTGCCAAATCCTGCAGTCTTGCTACTTATTTCCTTGACTTGTTTATACATTATCGTGCAAGATACCTTGCCAACTGTAAACACCCTAAATTTTCAGATTTTTAAAAATCAATTTTGGGAATTTTTCTGCAATCTTCAGGAATTTACAATATGTGCTGTGGTGATTGTAGAATTTTTAATTGCTAATAAATAATATTAAAAGGTGATGAAAATATGATTTTATGGTGTAAAATAGAAAACCGGAATTAGGGTAATTTTCTGGGTTTTTATTGGGCCTCAGACCTATTTTTAAAAGCCTAAAAACTATTTTTCTAATTAAATTAATTAATTAAATGATTTTTTTATTATTATTATTTTTTATTACTGTTATTATTTTTATTTATTTTTAGGGGGCCCGGCCCGGCCTAGTGGGCCGAGCCCATTAGCAGCCCAGCCCCAGCCTAACCTAGCGGGTCGGGCGGGTCCGCCCAGCCCGGATCCGCGCCCGACCCGACCCGCATAACCCATCTCCCCTGTCCCCCCACGCCGCCCCAAAATTTCCGCCGCCCGCCGCGTGCCCGTCGGCCACGACCCCCGCCCCACGCTCCCCTCGGCCGACTCCCTCGGCCCACGTCGTCCGCGACCTCGGCCTCACCCCCGCCCCCAGCCTATAAAACCCCTACCCCGACCTCCTCCTCCCTCATCTCCCCAAACCCTAGACCTCCTCGCCGCCGTGCGCCACCGCCCGACTCCGGCCGACCTCCCCGCCGTGTCCGCCCGGACCTCCTCCTCCCAGCCTAGCCCAGCCCCCAGCCCCTCCTTCTTCCTCCCTTCCTCTCCCCGACACAGCAGCGGCACCAGCTCCAGCCGCTCCGGCCGCCTCCGCCCAGCCTCGCCGGCGCCGCCCGAGCCCTCCGGCCGGCCTCCTCCGCCTCAGCGCCACCCCAGCCGCCGTCCCCGCCGCCGGCCAGTGAACCCAAACCCTAACCCTAGTTTTCAATTCGGTATCCGACACGTGTCGGACACAACCCGAACCCCGGTTTTTCGGGTCCCCTTCAGGTACTCGTATCTTGCACCCTGTATCTTCGATTTCAATTCTGTAAATTTTTAAGCGAAGCCTGTATGACCCTCTCGGTGCCAGGACAAACCGCTCGGGGCATCGCGTCCTGTGGTGATCGCACACCGCGATCCAAAAACAGGAACAAACCAGACCCTATTTTACCCCGGAACTGAGTACGCCCCGCCAAACGGGACGACTTGGTCGCGTGCGATTTTCACAGATACGTGCGCGTCGTTGATACGGACGTGTGAGATTTCGCGGAAGCTGATTCGGGTGTGCGTGCACACCGAAATCAACGCGTATCCGCGGACATCGTCCCGTATCCGACTTTTCTGTAATTTATCCTAACTTCGTGCACACACGTCAGATCGAGACAAAACTTGCGCCATCGGACTCGTAGCGATACGCTGGTCCTGTGGGTCAAGTTTTGTTCGATTCTGAGAACGTTGACAAAATCGCGTGTCGTGGGCCCCACAGGCCCCGCTCGACGGGCGATTTCGTGATCGGCTCATCGGAATTCAAATCTGAAAGTTCCGTTGGGTTCGTATCAGCGTTCCTGACCTGTTGACACTAAATTTGGTGAATTTAGAGACCGTTGACCCTGACACCTTTTTCGGTGCAAAGCGGGCCCACCGGTGGACCCCGTTTTGGCCCGAAACTGCCGTTTTTGCCCTTGTCTCCAAATTGGACCCAAGGACAGGCATTTCTGGCTATTTGACACCTTCTGAGCGTGATGGTACTGTTTATTTCAGCTTTTGGAAGACAACTCTGGAAATTTCCGAAACCAGGACCTTAGTGGAATCCAAACATCAGGCAAGTGCACCTTGCCAAACTTGCAGTCTTTATTTTTATATTTCCTGTAATAATACTTTGCTGGATGTCTTCTGTAAATTCATATAAACTTGTTTAAACTGCTTAACCTAGGAAACACGTGACGTACCTAGTGTCCGATCATAGTCGGGTGCCAACACCGTACGCGGTGTTGGATTCGTCATTTAGAGATGGATTTACGATCCCCTTACTTTTGTACTTGACCTATCAAGTACCCTACAACCCAGGACACTCGACACTATCATGGACAGAATCCTCCTGAGATATTCGTGGTGATTCTGTATAGGATACAGGACTTGACAGAGACATCTATTTATAGACAGTATGACTTATTGCATTAGTTATAATCCCGCTGACATGGACATGAGACGTTATGGTCATGGCTTACGTGATTACATTGGGTGGGGAGAGACACACAGGCTACAGGCTGTTCTACATATATATCTACTATTATTGTGAGGTTGTAGACTCTCCAGCAGAGCTAGACCCTTTACGTGTTATTACTGCTACCGACTCTCCGACACAGAGCTTGTAGCGGTCTCAGCCTGAGTACTAGTGTTGCTCTCATTTGCATATCACATAGATGGTTACATAGTTTACCCTGCTGTTTTAATTAATTTAATTGTACTGCTTTTATTTGGCTTGTTTTATTTATGCCTTGCTATGTCCACTGAGGACCTGGAATGGATTATGTCTCCAGGTTTAGCTGAGGAGCAGTATCCCGAGGTATACGGGACCGGAGCTGAAGCTATTGCTGGAGCATAATTGAACCCTGAAGACGAGGTAACTGCCGAAGACTTCTCCTAAGTGCCTGTTCCAGTACTCAGTATTTATTTCATGTTTATCTCTTGTTCCTGGCCTATAGAGCCAGTTTATTCAGACATAAGTCAGATTGTTTCTCCGACTGACTTGCTGTGATTGTTGTTGCAACTTATTTCCATTTTATTATGCAGTTTATTCTATATCTTTATGGATGAGATTAGTGTGACTTGTGGTAGTAGACCTTATTTACAGCTTAAGTATGCCCTGGTGGTTCCATTAAATTGGGTTATCCATCGGTGCGTACTGCTGGCCATTGCCACGCATCTCCCGTCCCTCGGCATTTTGAGACTGGGGCGTGACATGGTTTTTGTGGTGGCCCATGCAGGTCTAAACTAAATTGTTCGGTTTCAACTTAGGGACCGGACAGGCCTGCAATAAGATAGGTTATAGGATCTCATCCATTGATTGAATCATTTTTGAACTCTATGTCGAATTCAATTAAATTGCTTGAATTGCATCCTGTTTTGATTCCTCTGTGCGTTCTCATTATTTTCTTTTGATGAAGAGTTATGGATCCCAGAAGTGGTGACGAGACCCCCTTGGGTACACCGCCTGAAGCGGGGGTTACCTGCGAAGCTGGAACGACGCCAGATACCAGAGGACAGTCCTCTCAGAGCAATCAAACTGGCCAGCCAAGTTCCAGGTTCAGGCGTGATGACATCCCGCCTCCTCCCCAGTTCCCTCCTACGATGCCTGTCTTTCCCCCAGGACAGGCAATGGACGGACAACAAATGTTCCAGATGTTTTACGCCATGATGCAGGCACAACAACAGATCCAACAGGAGACCCAACGTCATGAGGCCGAGAACCTAAGGAACAACCTAGTCGCAGCATTGGAACATGCAAATCCACCAAATAGACGGCTAGCGACGGGATCTATCACAGATTTCTGTCAACTCAAGCCCCGTACCTTCTCGGGCAAGGAAGGACCAACTGAAGTGCATGAATGGCTTACAAACACGCAGCATCAGTTGGAGGCCGCTGAACTACCAAGGGACAAATGGATGACTGCCGTCAGGATGCAACTGACGGACAATGCGCATCATTGGTGGCTGTCCGAAGAAATAAGGCTCGGACATGATCAGGTTACCTGGGAGGAGTTCTTCAGACTCTTCCAAGAAATGTACATCCCTGCTGTGGCTCGATCAGAACTCCGAGACAGATTCAACCGCCTGATCCAGGGCAACATGACGGTGGAGGAATATAATGCCGAATTTATTCGCCTGAGCCGCTTCGCCCCTTCCCTAATTCCTACCGAAGAGGAGAAGGCGGAGAAGTTCTTTGATGGGCTCAGGTTCGAGCTTCAGAAGTTAATCGGATCGGTCGCGCCCACATCTTACTCCGACGTTCTAGCTGCAGCACGTCGGCTGGAGCGCGTTACTCAGAGGGAATCAAGCCTGAAACGTCCCTTCTCCTCCGCACCGTCCAAGTCATCACCAGGGAAATCTGCTAAACGGCCCCAGAAGAGCCCGCCTCCAAGAGCAGCAACTAAGAACCTGCCTACTTGCCATTACTGCGGCAAGGTAGGACATATTGAAAAAGAATGTAGATGCAAGCTGGGGCTCTGCCTGGTTTGCAAATTTGGACAACACTTCTCAAAGGACTGCTCGAAACGTCGAGAGGGAGTTCCAAATCGACCAGCTCCACCTGCAGCTCTTCCAGCTGGGGGAGCAACACAGACAGGGCCTGGAGGAGCCAGGCCACCTCTACCACCTCAGGCAGCAATGTTCCAGCAAGCTCGTCAGCAAAGGGGTCCCGCTCAGGGACGAGGTCAGGCTTATGCACTAGCAGTCACTGAAGAAGCTACTGCAGGCGAAGTGATAGCAGGTACCATATTAGTAGCTTCAATTTCTGCTGTAGCATTATTTGATTCTGGAGCCTCGCATTCATTTATTGCTGCTAGCTTCGTAGCTACACATAGAATAGCTACCGCACCTCTCTCGAAGATGAAGAGAATTCTAACGGGAGGTGGAATTATCCCGGTTAGTGATACTTGTAGATCATGTTCAGTGGTAGTCTGTGGCCGAGAGATGCGAGCCTAATTCTTGATCTTTTCTATGCCTGATTACGATGTTGTACTTGGTATGGACTGGTTAAGTCAGTACCATGCGACACTGGATTGCCGGCTTGAAAAAGTGATATTTAGACCCCCTAGCCTTCTTGAGTTTGAATTTCTTAGAGGAGCTGTAGAACAAGGGGTCCAGCCAACTCTTAGGGTATTGACTGTAGAAGAAGATTCAAGTTACCCAAGAGTCATAACGGAATTTGTGGACGTATTTCTCGACGATCTTCCAGGTTTACCACCTGATCGGGAGATAGAATTCACAATAGACCTAACTCCAGGAGCCGAACCTATCACTTCATCGGTATATCGGCTAGCACCTAAGGAGTTAGTGGAGTTGAAAGCACAAGTTGATGACCTTCTGGAGAAAGGATTTATCCGGCCCAGTGTTTTACCTTGGGAAGCACCTATACTTTTTGTACCCAAGAAGGACGGAACTGTACGGTTGTGCATTGATTACAGAGCCCTTAATGCTGTAACTGTTAAGAACCGGTACCCATTACCAGGTATTGATGACTTGTTTGACCAATTGAGTGGTGCTAGGGCATTCTCAAAGATTGAACTTAGATCCGGTTATCACCAGATTAGGGTGAAGAAGGAAGATATCCCAAAGACGGCCTTCAGGACTAAGTATGGACATTATGAGTTCCTAGTAATGCCGTTTGGTTTAACCAACGCACCCGCCGTATTTATGAGTTTGATGAACGGAGTCTTCCATCAGTACTTGGATAAGTTCGTGGTGGTATTCATTGATGATATCCTAGTCTACTCCAAGAACCACGAAGAGCACGAGGAACACCTCAGAATTGTGCTGGAAACTTTGAGAAGGGAGAAGCTGTATGCCAAACTCAGCAAATGTGAGTTCTGTATGGACAAGGTGCCATTCTTAGGGCATATTATCTCGGGTGAAGGACTGTCTATGGACCCAGAGAAGGTCACTGCTATAGAAACCTGGCCTACCCCTACCTCGGTTGCGAAAGTGAGAAGTTTTCTTGGACTTGCTGGGTATTACCGGCGATTCGTAGAAAATTTTTCAAGGATCGCAGAACCTATGACGAAGCTGACACGGATGGATCAGGAGTTCATATGGACGGAAGAATGCCAGAATGCCTTTGAAGAATTGAAGAGGCGTCTAACAACAGCACCCGTCTTGACTCTTCCCTCAGGGTCAGGAGGTTTTGTTGTTTACAGTGATGCGTCCGGTAGTGGAATAGGTTGTGTCTTGATGCAACATGGCAAGGTTATCGCTTATGCATCGAGGCAGCTGAAGGTCCACGAGAAGAACTACCCAACGCACGACCTGGAGCTAGCTGCAGTGATTTTTGCATTGAAGATCTGAAGACATTATCTGTATGGAGAGAAGGTCAAAATATTCACTGATCATAAGAGCTTGAAGTATGTTTATACCCAGAAGGAGCTCAACATGAGACAAAGGCGTTGGCTTGAGTTGATGGTGGACTTTGACATCGATCTGCAGTACCACCCGGGGAAAGTAAATGTTGTAGCCGACGCCCTCAGCAGAAAACCCTCGGCTTATTTCGTAACGGAGCAGCCTCAGCTATTACAAGACTTGCAAGATCTTCAGATAGAGGTTGTTCTACCTGGACAAAATGGTTTGCTGGCTAACCTCGAAGTTAAGTCATCGCTGGTGGAGAGAATCAAGGAAGCTTTGCCTAATGATGCCAGATTCCGAAGGCTGAAAGAGAGAACCGAAGCAGGCTTGCAAACGGGACTTCGCATCCACGAGGACGGGACATTACGGTGCAGAAATCGCTTATATGTTCCAAATGGAGAATTAAGGCAGGAGTTGATGACAGAAGCACATAGCTCCATATACTCGGTTCATCCAGGAGGAACCAAGATGTACCGGGACTTAAGACAATATTACTGGTGGCATGGAATAAAAAGGGAGATTGCCCGATTTGTGGCAAAATGCTTAGTCTGCCAGCAGGTGAAGGCCGAGCACCAAAGGACTGCAGGTATATTGCAGCCACTTCCCATCCCTGAATGGAAGTGGGAGCATATTACCATGGACTTCGTCACTGGATTTCCAAGAAGCCCTAGTGGAAAGGATGCAGTATGGGTCATCGTGGATCGGCTCACTAAGTCGGCTCACTTCTTGCCATTTAGAGTCGGACAATCCACGGAAGTACTAGCCGATATGTATATGCGACAGATCGTAAAATTACATGGAGTGCCGGTTAGTATTGTATCAGATCGAGACTCGAGATTTACATCTTACTTCTGGTGAAGCATGCAAGAGAGTCTCGGCACCAGGCTCAAATTCAGTACTGCCTATCATCCTCAGACAGATGGCCAATCAGAGCGCACAATTCAGATATTGGAAGATATGCTGCGATCATGTATACTGGACTTCGGAGGATCTTGGGAAGATCATCTGCACTTAGTGGAGTTCTCCTACAACAACAGCTATCAGGTAAGCATTCAGATGGCACCTTTCGAGGCGTTGTACGGAAGGAAGTGCAGATCGCCAATATGCTGGAGCGACGTTGGCGAACGTCAAATACTGGGTCCAGAGTTGGTAACGGAGACAGTGAAGAAAGTAAAACAGATTCAGAACCATCTCCGTGCAGCCCAGGATAGACAGAAGCATTGGACAGATGCACACAGACGACCCCTGGAGTTCAAGGAAGGAGAACATGTATTTTTGAGGATCTCGCCCACTAGAGGTACTATCAGATTCGGCAGCAGAGGCAAGTTAAGCCCAAGGTACATTGGGCCATTTGATATCTTAGAGCGCATTGGTGAGGTGGCTTACCGTCTTGCATTACCTCCATCCTTAGAGGGAGTGCATAACGTATTCCACGTCTCACAACTGAGGAGATATGTGACGGACCCAAGCCATATAGTTGATCATTCTGAGATTTTGGTAGGACCTAGCCTGAGATACGAGGAGCAGCCAGTGGGTATACTCGATACCAGTGAGAAGACACTGCGAGGGCAGACAATCAGACTGGTTCGGGTAGCTTGGAAACAGCACTCTCCTAGAGAATCGACCTGGGAGCGAGAAGATGTTATGCGCCAGCGTTATCCACACTTATTTGCAGAATCAGGTAGAACCTAAGCATTCTTTAAATCTATAAATCATGCCTTTATAGTTTACCCTTCGATTGCGAGGACGCAATCCTCTTAAGGGGGGCAGATTGTATCACCCTAAATTTTCAGATTTTTAAAAATTAATTTTGGGAATTTTTCTGCAATTTTCAGGAATTTACAATATGTGCTGTGGTGATTGTAGGATTTTTAATTGCTAATAAATAATATTAAAAGGTGATGAAAATATGATTTTATGGTGTAAAATAGAAAACCGGACTTAGGGTAATTTTCTGGATTTTTATTGGGCCTCAGACATATTTTTAAAAGCCTAAAAACTATTTTTCTAATTAAATTAATTAATTAAATGAATTTTTTATTATTATTATTTTTTTTATTACTGTTATTATTTTTATTTATTTTTAGGGGGCCCGGCCCAACCTAGTGGGCCGAGCCCATTAGCAGCCCTGCCCCAGCCTAACCTAGCTGGTCGGGCGGGTCCGCCCAGCCCGGATCCGCGCCCGACCCGACCCGCATACCCCATCTCCCCTGTCCCCCCACGTCGCCCCAAAATTTCTGCCGCCCGCCGCGCGCCCGTCGGCCACGACCCCCGCCCCACGCTCCCCTCGGCCGACTCCCTCGGCCCACGTCGCCCCCGACCTCTGCCTCACCCCCGCCCCCAGCCTATAAAACCCCTACCCCGACCTCCTCCTCCCTCATCTCCCCAAACCCTAGACCTCCTCGCCGCCGTGCGCCACCGCCCGACTCCGGCCGACCTCCCCGCCGTGCCCGCCCGGACCTCCTCCTCCCAGCCTAGCCCAGCCCCCAGCCCCTCCTTCTTCCTCCCTTCCTCTCCCCGACACAGCAGCGGCACCAGCTCCAGCCGCTCCGGCCGCCTCCGGCACCTGCGCCGCCTCCGCCCAGCCTCGCCGGCGCCGCCCGAGCCCTCCGGCCGGCCTCCTCCGTCTCAGCGCCACCCCAGCCGCCGTCCCCGCCGCCGGCCAGTGAACCCAAACCCTAACCCTAGTTTTCAATTCGGTATCCGACACGTGTCGGACACAACCCGAACCCCGATTTTTCGGGTCCCCTTCAGGTACTCGTATCTTGCACCCTGTATCTCTGATTTTGATTCTGTAAATTTTTACGCGAAGCCTGTATGACCCTCTCGGTGTCCGGATAAACCGCTCGGGGCATCGCGTCCAGTGGTGATCGCACACCGCGATCCAAAAACAGGAACAAACCAGACCATGTTTCACCCCGGAACTGAGTACGCCCCGCCAAACGGGACGACTTGGTCGCGTGCGGTCTTCACAGATACATGCGCGTCGTTGATACGGACGTGTGAGATTTCGCGGAAGCTGATTCGGGTGTGCGTGCACACCGGAATCAACGCGTATCCGCGGACATCGCCCCGTATCCGACTTTTCTGCAATTCACCCTAACTTCGTGCACATACGTCAGATCGAGACGAAACTTGTGCCATCGGACTCGTAGCGATACGCTGGTCCTGTGGGTCAAGTTTGGTTCGATTCTGAGAACGTTGACGAAATCGCGTGTCGTGGGCCCCACAGGCCCCGCTCGACGGGCGATTTCGTGATCGGCTCATCGGAATTCAAATCTGAAAGTTTCGTTGGGTTCGTATCAGCGTTCCTGACCTGTTAACACTAAGTTTGGTGAATTTAGAGACCGTTGACCCTGACACCTTTTTCGGTGCAAAGCGGGCCCACCGGTGGACCCCGTTTTGGCCCGAAACTGCCGTTTTTGCCCTTGTCTCCAAATTGGACCCAAGGACAGGCGTTCCTAGATATTTGACACCTTCTAAGCGTGATGGTACTGTTTATTTCAGCTTTCGGAAGATAACTCTGGAAATTTCCGAAACCAGGACCTTAGTGGAATCCAAACATCAGGCAAGTGCACCTTGCCAAACTTGCAGTCTTTATTTTTATATTTCCTGTAATAATACTTTGCTGGATGTCTTCTGTAAATTCATATAAACTTGTTTAAACTGCTTAACCTAGGAAACGCGTGACGTACCTAGTGTCCGATCATAGTCGGGTGCCAACACCGTACGCGGTGTTGGGTTCGTCATTTAGAGATGGATTTACGATCCCCTTACTTTTGTACTTGACCTATCAAGTACCCTACAACCCAGGACACTCGACACTATCATGGACAGAATCCTCCTGAGATATTCATGGTGATTCTGTATAGGATACAGGACTTGACAGAGACATCTATTTATAGACAGTATGACTTGTTGCATTAGTTATAATCCCGCTGACATGGACATGAGACGTTATGGTCATGGCTTGCGTGATTACATTGGGTGGGAAGAGACACACAGGCTACAGGCTGTTCTACATATATATCTACTATTATTATGAGGTTGTAGACTCTCCAGCAGAGCTAGACCCTTTACGGGTTATTACTGCTACCAGCTCCCCGACACAGAGCTTGTAGCGGTCTCAGCCTGAGTACTAGTGTTGCTCTCATTTGCATATCACATAGATGGTTACATAGTTTACCCTGCTGTTTTAATTAATTTAATTGCACTGATTTTATTTGGCTTATTTTATTTGTGCCTTGCTATGTCCACTGAGGACCTGGAATGGATTATGTCCCCAGGTTTAGCTGAGGAGCAGTATCCCGAGGTATACGGGACCGGAGCTGAAGCTATTGCTGGAGCAGAACTGAACTCTGAAGACGAGGTGACTGCCGAAGACTTCTCCTGAGTGCCTGTTCCAGTACTCAGTATTTATTTTATGTTTATCTCTTGTTCTTGGCCTATAGAGCCAGTTTATTCAGACATAAGTCGGATTGTTTCTCCGACTGACTTGCTGTGATTGTTGTTGCAACTTATTTCCATTTTATTATGCAGTTTATTCTATATCTTTATGGATGAGATTAGTGTGACTTGTGGTAGTAGACCTTATTTACAGCTTAAGTATGCCCTGGTGGTTCCATTAAATTGGGTTATCCATCGGTGCGTACTGCTGGCCATTGCCACGCATCTCCAGTCCCTCGGCATTTTGGGACTGGGGGGTGACACCAACTCTTGCACTTTATTTGCATGCTTTCCTTTTAGTTATTATTCTCTTGTCGTATATAGTTCTTGATGCGTTTTTCATATTGATTTATTCCTGCTGCTCTAGTCTTATTTTCTCGTTTTGCGTGCATGTACATTATTTGCTCTTTTCCTTGGATCACTATTTGTTCCATATTGTGATGGTATATGTTTACTCTACATTCCTTGAGTTGACTTGACTGATTTCTTTAGTTCCTAGATGATTGTTATTGGGCATTGACTATACTTGAGCATTCTCGATCGTGAGCTCCCATTGGGCAGCGAAAGAGACTTGTTCATTTGACTACCTCATTCGTGAGCTCCCATTGGGCAGCGAAAGAGCTAAACTATAGAAAGGGAGTCCCCATTGGACTACTTTCTATAGGACCGTGATCTCCCATTGAGTTACGGTTACCCCCATTTGCTTGTAGTCATGTTTGATAGCACCATCGGTACGCCACCATCTTAGATGCAGTGATTTTTCGTGTCTTGTTTGCTTTCTTGTGTTTACTTTCCTGTCTATCTTGCTTGTTCATTTACTGTACTTTTGGCTCGTATCTTTTGTATCTTGTTACGTCCCTCTGAGGACCTGGTTTTGTTCTCCAGATTTAGCAGGCGAGGAGCACCCGCAATTTTACGGACCGACACCAGACGAGGGTACGATTGCAGTTGATGGCCCTGCTTATACTTAGTTATTTTCTAGCATGTTTTAGTTATATTTTCTTGTCTCTGTTTTCCATTTATCGGTAGTGAATTTGTCTCCACCCGACTCAGTATTATTTTTTGCTGGATATTCGACAGTAACTTGACTTCCCGCAGTTATTCCAGTTTGCTATTTAGTTCCTATACTGTTCTGTTGGATGAGATCTAGATATTTGACATTTATCATTGGACCTACTTATTGTTATACTACAGCTTAAGCATGCCCTGATGGATCCATTAAATTGGGTTGTCCATCGGTGCGTGCTGCTGGCCATTGCCACGTGTCCATTCCCTCGACATTTTGGGACTGGGGCGTGACAGGCGCGGTGGGAGGCGACGGTCGGAGACGAACAACAGTGGACGAACGAGGACGACGAGTGAACGGGAAGCCGATCGGGGTTGGACGACAGTGGGGGGCATCAGGTGACAGTCGAGGTCGAAAGATCAATTTTTTTTTTTATTTTGGGTGTTGGGAGATTCAAATTTAGAGAGAGAGAGAGAGAGAGAGAATTACAGAGAATCGATCAACTAATATTAAAATGTTAGCGACGTCATCAATAGGACGTTGCTAAATGTCGTTGATAACGCGACTCATTACTATTGCATCGCTAAACGTCGTTGATTCATGTTTTCATGTAATCACAAAGACGTCGTAATATAACTCTATCGTTGAACATCGCAAAATGCAGCTCTGGCATAAGGAGTCGCTAAATTTGTCGTAGATAGTGACGTTAGCTTATGGAGTCGCTAAATTCATCACTATTACAACTTATTTTAGTAGTGCCCTCTGACTATGTCGACATGGTTGTATAATCTAGATCGCAGCTATATGATCATGAATATGTTATATATAGTGTACTAGTGTTACATTTTATTAAACTAGCTTTATGATCATATACATATATAGTGTCTGCGATATTTTACTACTCTATATGTATGATATATATTTGTTTCCCAAACTGTTTTAATGATGTATTCCCTACATCAACTCTAAGCCACACTCATACTTTTTCCTACATGTCCTTTTTATAACCCTCCAATACCTAGAGTATTTAGTGTGATTACAGCAATATGACCTTGGATTCTGCATACATGTATACCAATATAATTAGGTATACAAATCAATATCACATTTCGTATGGTGGAGGGAGGGTTTGATAATGGAGAAGAATGTAAAGAGTTATGTAGGAGAAAAGAAGGTTTTCTGATTAGAAGCAGGTACCTAAGAGCCCTTTTCATGTCTGGTTAAGGTCAGCCTTAAGATTACCCAACTTCAACCAGATGGTTCATATCGGAATGCTTATCTATACTTTTTATAACAATGTTTGAAAACCGTCCAAAATAGATTATTTAAATCGTATATATATTCTTAAATAATTAAAAATAAATAAAATTTAACTAATTATTTAATTATCTAATATTATATAGCCATATAGCAACATATTTTTAACTAATGTTGTTAAGGTGGAAGACATTTTCTTTGGTTTGATGAATTCGATTCCACGAGACAATGATATCTACAACAAATTTAAATTAAAAAAAAAAATTTAATATTTTTTTCTACGTGCGTGCAGTGCAGTGCATGTTAGCTGTTTCAACTAATAAGCACAATTTGAAGGGACAATTTTAAAAATAACAAGTTTAGGATGGGTTACGTCGAAATCAACAAGATTTGGGAGACTTATATCACCCAAAAAAAAAAGGTTCAATTTAGATCTTAAATGGTTCGTTGCACGCAGGGCCGACCCAGATATAACTGCAACAAGACTTCCAGTTTGGCAATTCTCTAGGTTCATCATATGACCCCACACATGGACTGAAAAAAAAGGTTTATTTCAGGTTCTACCCTATCTATAGAATATATATTGATTACATACTTATTATGATTTATGTATTTTAGACCTATTTTGGAACTTCTTTTGAAAGAACATTAGAAAAATTTGGCTATGTTTTCGCTCTTAGGATGTGATTATTATTATGGTTTTAATTTGTTTGGTTGCTCGGTCCTCCTGTCCAACGCGAGTGCTGGTTCCGTCCCCGACCCCACAAGAGTCGGGATCGTGGATAACTCCCAGAATTGATCTGCAACAAGGATCAAGGAAAAACTAATGCGGATAATTCTCAGAATTGACTTACAATAAAGATCAATGGACAACCAGAATTAGCTCGACAATCCAACCTCCTGGCTGGCCCTAGTTGCACTTACACAGAATCCAATATGGACACCTGTTTCTCCTGGATGGAACCCTTCAGAATCATGTATGTTGAGAGGAAGAAACAAAAAGCTTAATTTGGACTGCCAGGTTCATGTGGTCCTTCTGTAATCAGGAGGCAGCTATGGTGGCTACAGGAGACCAGGGCTTTGTACTCGAGTATTATACATGTTATTCTTCTTGATTCACTGAACCGTCCAATAGGTTATTTGAGAACCGTCCAAATAACAATTGTTATTCGAGAAACGTCCAATAGTGTTATTTGAGGCAAGAAGAACATCCCCACATGACTGGTCCCAATTTTCCATCCATTTTGCAGTGTTTTCTACTCTTCCATGTTTGGACATGGAGGGCTGTTGTCACTTTTTGTGCTTCTGTACAAAAGGCTGACTTTGAAGTATTTTGTTCGTCCATGAAAAAAAATGGATTGCAAGAAATGTGAGCTGCAGCTTGAGTATTGTTTTTTAAAGTACTTTTAAGAATTGTGTTTTTTGCTTTTGTTCTTATTTATTTTTTAAAGAAAGCTTTTGTCTCTTTTATTTTTTAAGATTGTTTTATCTTTTTTCATTTTTTTTAAGAATGATTTTTGAAGTATGAATTATCAAATTCTGCTTTTATACCAAGAATTTACCGGACATGAATTCTGTTGGTGAGCTAGGCCTCACTCCCGACATCGTAAGGCCTTACGCATGGCAAAAAACTATTGATCAGCTTCCACTTGTTGTTTGTTATATTGCAGACATTTTGTACGGTGTGATCCAATTGTTCTCTCCCGCAAAATGCACTAACCTAAAGTTACAAACAACATATTCTATTATATTGTATTAAGTTTCTGCTGGGCACAAGTATGAATCTTGAATCTCGATTCGTGTATTTAGGTACCACGAAGAGAGAGAATATGATTCAATATTTTGTTCCTTTCTACAAGAATCATACCATAACATTGGATATCAGAATTTTCAATACTATTCTTTCTTTGAATAAACCAAGTCATAATTATCGGATATCAAATTATCAATATTTTGTTCTTTTCAAGTTGAAACATTATATAAACACAAAATATTACCAAATTCGATAACTTATATTCCTCCAACAGAAACACATCGTATTCATGATTAGATTTTGCTTGCGTGTCTATGTTTCCTTGTCCTATGTACCTTAAGTTCTAAAAAAATTCGACCCCTATGACTTAAATATAAATCACAAGTCCGTCTTTAAGAAAACGGACTCAAATTTCCTAAAATATGATTAAATATGTTTATCCAATTTTCGAATTTCAAAAATGGCTAACTCTGAGAATTCTTAAAAATTCATTATGAATGCGAAGTTTGAAGAATGCAAGCAATAAAATTCATCGAAAACATTCACGAAAATGTATTCATAAAAGCATCAGCGAAAGTAGCAACAAAACGACAACGAAAACAAGCAGTGAAATGGTCCCTCGTGACTCTGAAATAGAGTCCTTCCTAGAGATATGATCCACTGAATATAGGACATGATTCTGAAGAAACTCATCCATAACGAGAAAATAATTTTGATTCAATCTGTCTCGATCAACCGATACTGACAGTGTTCCATAATTGTGCTCCCCGATCTACAGTACTAGGCCAGCTACATACTACAGAGTACACTGGTAACCCAATATATGGTCACGGTTGTATAAGACATAAAAATTACTCTACGGTCCAATAGTCTAATCTAGGTCAAGCAATTCCTAGGTGTCTTAATCACAGACTAGTAAGTAATCAACAAGAAATATGACCATCATAATATAACAGTAAAATATCCTAAATTATCAATATATATATATGATCATGAAACTAGTATACAAAATAAAATACTAACAATATTATACAATCATTCATGATCAAGTCTAGTTGCAGTCTAAAATATGTACAACAATGTTGTCTGTATCAGCGAATAAAATCCCAGAACACTAGTTAACACATGCTCAATATCTAAAATATGCAAGAAAATACTCATAATCTACAAAGTAGGAGATGAGAAAGAAACCCATTCAGGTGCTCGGTTGGCAATCCTCCGGATGCTGACCATCGATCCGGAGATACGATAGATTCTCTAGCTCCGCTACGAGATCTTATCATAGAATACCAGTAGGATTAACCCCAGATAGTAAATAACACAAAGAAAGATTCATGTTATACTAAAATCAGCATGCAAGCAAATAAGATAGAAGCAGGAAAATAAATACAATAAAGAATAAGCTAAGCAAGAATAACAAAGACTAAATATAGAGCAATAAAATCAACGTCGACCAATTATGTACAACGGATTGATATCGTTGGCTAACTAGGATTATTACAAGTCATGGTTACTAACATATGCAAATTTGAGGTTCGTAAAGAGATGCACTACAGGCTGTCCGAACTAGGCCAAGGTAGTGAAGAATAATATATATATATATATATATATATATATATATATATATATATATATATATATATATATTATAGGTATTACTTGATGGTGAGTTAATGATCAAAGTACAAGATGCATCACAATACGGTAAAACGATAATGTGCCCCTCACAGCAAAGAGCTCCATAACCATATAAAGTGCTAGCAAGCATGATTGTATGAAACCCTGAAACCACTCATCCCAATGCACTAGGTGAATCAAATTAGTTATATCCTGATAATTTTAACTTGAGTTTCCAGGCTGTGGACGTCCATAAAATTCACTCTAGGATGATACTTTTTTCTCAGAGGAATGGTGGACAAGACAGGCAGGTTAAATAACCACAAGACAAGTACCGAACAAGACTAAAAATCCACGTAGTTGAGATCAAGACAACTTCGAGTGCGTTGTGATGAGCTACATAAAAATATCGATACAAGATCAGCAAGTTTGATTTGTCATTCTGGAATCAAGAATGTCGATATACAAGCTTAAAGAAGGCCAGTCGTATCAGTACACTGTCATAATAAGACTAACTCTATGAGATAATGATCAAGCTCAAGGTATACGTTTGTATATAGAAACATTTGTGAAATATACGTAACAACTTGAATTTGATAACATAGCAAGTACTAACATGTATGGGGATACCAAACTCATGTGCAAGGAAAACAAAGTAGACATTTATGGTATAATAAACTAAACTACAAAAGAAAATTGCTCAAGAAACCAATGAAAATAATCAAAAAAATAATTTATATCATAAAATATCCATATTCTTAACGAATTCGGAATATGATCGATACAGAAGATCTTGTAAACCCCCTTATTTTTGAAATTTATTTATTTATTTATAATTAGCAATAATTGAACAATTTAACTATAAAAATAAATAATTAGGTATAGGTATACATAATTGAGTGAGCGCGTAAGCGCGTGCGCGCGCGCGACACACACACACACACACATATAATTTTTATATATATATATATATATATATATATATATATATATATATTATAAATATTTTTGTTCCTAAGAATCAAACTCAAGCAACCAAAAAAAATACCTCCCACCTTAACCACTTTAGTAAGAATTGTTTAGTTGTACATAAATAATATTAGATAGTTAAATAATTAGTTGGAAAAAAAATTGATAGAGTATTTACATACTACTTAGACGGCTCAATTTTGAACTGTTTTTAAACTTCATTATAAGAGTGTATATATATATATATATATATATATATATAGAGAGAGAGAGAGAGAGAGGCTCATAGAGAGGGGAGGGGGGGGGGGATGGGTTATTGGTGCAATATCTCGCTGCTCTCTATGAGACTCTCTCTCTCTCTCTCTCTCTCTATATATATATATATATATATATATATATATATATAGGGACAAAGTCCCTATGGTAATTTCAAATCCGAGAGCTCTCTCCCCCATCGGGGCTCGAACACCCTATCTCCCGGACCGTCATGCATCTCCTCTACCATCCTCTACCACAAGGATATATATATATATATATATATATATATATATATATATATATATATATATATATATATATATATGGGTTTTTGATATTATCTCATGTTAGATGAAGGATATTGAGAATACCCCTTTGTTATTTCATAAGTCGAGAACATCCCCCTGAAAGTGTCTCTATTGTCTTTGACTAAGAATAAAATAAACTCAATAGCGATACTTTCAGGGGGGGTATTCTTGACTTATGAAACAACAGAAGAGTATTTTCAATATCCTTCATCTAACAGAAAGATAATATATATATATATATATATATATATATATATATATATATATATATATATATATATATATATATATATATATATATATGTGTGTGTGTGTGTGTGTGTTGGTGTTTTTGCCTTTGGACTAAAAAAATAGTCTCACATAGGCTACACCACCAAGTGGGTATCTTAACATAATACTTTGTATGAGTTAAGGTGCACACTTGGAGTGTGGTGGGGCACATGGGTGTCATGTGGGGGTATTTTTCTAAGAGAAAAAAAGATTAACTCCTCATGAAAGCATTTATATTTTTTGTTATGCTCTTGGAATTATTTTCATACGAGTTAAGCCCCAAAGGGGCTTAGCGACTCAGGCTCGGGCTCAAGGGCGCCAAGTGAAACTTTTTGGTGCACTTAGCACCATCTCATGGCGCTTGTGCGCATTTGATGCGCTCATGCGCTCGGATATGCGTGATACGCATGCGCCGGCCGCAAGGGCTGGCCACATGTGTGGCCGTATGGACTGGCTGTATACGTGGCCGCATGGGTGGCCGCATGTGTTGCTGCATGCTCTACCGCATGAGCGGTTGCTTGCGGGACCACATGAATGGTTGCATGCGGGTCCGTTGCTATCGGATATATTTAATCAGTTATGGAAAGATTGAGTCATTAATTTAAATTTGATATTTGTGGGATTTGAATTTAATTTATTCCAATCATGTAGGATTTAAATTAATCATGTAAATTTTAGATTTAATTTATTCCAATCATGTAGGATTTAGATTAAATATGTGGGATTTAAATTTAATTCATTCTAATCATGTAGGATTTAAATTTAATTATGTGGGATCTGAATTCAGTTCAAATCAATCATATGGGATTTAAAATTAATTCATTCCAATCTAGTGGGATATGAGTTAAATTAATTCTAATCTTTTTGTAATTGATTAGGATTAGGGTTTCCTCCCTATGCCTATAAATACTCTATTCAAACCCCATTTGAGGACTTACTTTGAAAATTGGAAGAGGAAGTGAGTTGCTGCTGGAGCCGTCATTAAAGTCCAGGAAGTTCGTGCGAGTCCAAGCAAGGAAGTGACATCGAGCATTTCAAAAGTTCTACGTGAACTTGCTGGTTCCTGGGAGCAGATAGTGTAGGGCGAATCTTGCTTTAAGCAACGGTGATCTTCATCACCCTAGCAAACAGATTTCCTTCTTCTCCTTTCTCTTCTGCTAGTTGTAATTCCGTTCTGTCCATCTGCAACCGCGAGTGCAAGTAAGAACGTGACATTTTTTTTTTATTCCTTTGTAATGTTGAGAGCAAGTTGTAATCAGAATCATTATATAGTTCTTCGTAAAAATCGAGAATAGTCAGAGTGGGAACTTTTGTGTGAACCTCTGATCTCGATCACGCGTTCTTCCATCTTTTGGTTAAGCCTCGAGACTAACAATCTCAAAGAAAGATCCGACAAAAGATGGGAAATATTCGTTCAAGTCTTCTGGACACAAGTTTTCACAAACTTGAGAAGATTGACAGAATTTACTTCTAACATTTGGATGAGGGAATGAGTTCTTTGCAAATGTTGAAAGTGATTTGTCGGTACCTACCATTTTCGAGGATGGAGGAGATAGCGTATGAAGGACGCACACTCCAGTTGGAAGAAAAATTACAAGAAGACTAAGGATTGTAGAGTATGCGCACAAGGGGCAGACCTTTGCGCATGACATGACTTGGCACTTTGCAAGACTTGGTGTATGGCAGCGCATTGGAGGTCTTGGCGCATGGCATAGCTGGGCGCGTAGTGTCTTAATGCGCATGATGGTCTTTGTGCATGCAGGATGCGCATGGAGGCTTATGCGCATATATTGGCGCATGATGGCTTATGAGCATGGATTGGTGCATGGTGGCTTATGTGCATGGATTGGTGTATGGTGGCCTATGCACATGAAGGTCACTGCACTATACAGGGCTTGACACATGGCTGAAATTGGAACTTGACAACATAAACAATTCAAACCAAAATAGCAAGGTAAAAGCTTAACTTTGCTACTTTTATTACTTAACTTGGTTGCTATGATTGTGCAGGTTAACTCATCTAGCGTGGTTATTGACCAGTAGATGGAAACTAGTATATTTAGCCACATGTGCTCTAGGAAGAGTTGTTCACCAAGGTCGAACCTATCATTGGTGGAGGTCTCGATGGCAAGTAGAGGATCTGGGGATTGGGATAGTGGTTCTGGACTTCGATAAGTGACAGTCAAAGGAGTGCTTGTAGCAACATACCAGTGATTACCAATGACCTGATCTCAGAAATTCTGTTGCAGACTTGAGGGTGAACATCCATATTTGCCAGATAGTGATATCTTGTTAGGAGACATACTTTGAAACAAGGCGTTTAGTATCAAATTGATGTTCGAGCTTCTGCTTGTGAGTGAAGTCTTATTATAAGAAGTTGTAAAACCCCAGACTAGGACATGTACTCCATACCGCATGATGTCTAGTCTAGGGCTTATCTCCAAATATGGGGGTAAGGAGTGGAGAAGTGCGAGGTTTGTGCACAGACAATGATCACAAGAAAAATATTCAAACGGGTAAACCAAACTATATATCTTCTTGAGTTTATGTACTCAGATATCTGTGACTTCAAGCAATTTTTCACAAAGGCCAAGAGAAAGTACTTTATTACTTTTATCGACGATAACTCGAAGTACGCGTTCGTCTATCTGCTCAAGTTAAAAAATAAAAAATTCGAGAAGTTCAAGTGGTTCAGGATTGAGGCTGAACTTTAAATGGGACAACAACTCAAGAGACTCAGAAGTGATCGAGACGGAGAGTATAGGTCTATTGAATTCGCATCGTTCTGCAGAGACCATAGAATTGTCAATGAGAAGAATGCTCTGTATTCTCCTCAATCAAATGGAGTAGCAGAAAGGAAGAATATGACATTGATAGAAATGATGAACTCAATGTTATTGACTGTGGGTCTTCCAAACTACTTCTGGGGAGGAGCTGTGCTCACGGCTACGTTCATGTTAAACAGAGTTTCATACGCAAATTTTGATGTCACTCCTCAGGAACTCTGGTTCAGACTCAAATCCAACTTGAATGTCATTCGAGTGTGGGGGTGTCTGGCATCTATGAAGCTTCCGGAATTGAAGATTCAGAAGCTGGAATCGAGGACTACGAAGATAATCTATTAGGGTGATACTGAGAAGAGTGATGCTTGAAGATTTCTTGATATCAAATCAAATCATATCATTGAATCTCGTGACGCAAAACTCTTCGAAGTTAAATTTGCAAGGCATAAGAATATTGTTATCGCGGATATTCCAAAAAATAGTGTGGGTGCACAGAAGGCTTAAGCTTCCAATGAAGATGTAGTTCAAGAAGAAGTTGTCATCCCAACGACAACGATCGAACCAGAAGTCGCGGAGCCGGTGTCTAAGCAAGTGAGGAGAGTGAAGGACTTCAGAGAAGATTTTTTTACCTATCATATGGAAGCAGATCCGCTTACCTATGATGAGGCGATGAAGAACAAAGATGTTATTTTCTGGAGGGAGGCAATAAATAATGAGTATGAATCAATAACCACTACCAGAAAAAGTCAAATTAGCGACGCCCAAAAAAATAGCTAAATGACAAAAAAACTTCGCTAATCACGTTTAGCGACGTAATTAGCAATATTTTACAGAAGTTGGTAATAATCACGTCGCTGAAAGGAAAAATATCACTAAACGTCGCTATACCAACATTTTTAGCGACTTAGACGTGCCGCTAACTTAGCGACGTTTAGCGACTCAGAGTCACTAATTAGCGACGTAATAAAATATTGCTAAACGTCGCTAATTAGGGACTTATATAGCGACGTAACAGCGACGTCTTTAATGACTTGACAGTACTACCATGTCAGCAATTTGCGACGTACAGCGACGTATTTAGAGATGTCATTAGCGACAGCTATCAACGTCGCTAATTAGCGACTTATTTAGCGACATAGGAAACGTCGCTAAATACGTCGCTAATTTTACAAAAAAAATACTGAATTGTTCCAAACTATTATTCCTGCAATTTATAAATTTCTAATTAAAAATAGACCTGGAGCAACCCTCCGTTGAATTCTCTGGGTTCACCGACCCCTTCGGTGGAACACTCAACACCGGTATATTAACATCATTTAATATGAATAAAAGTATCACAGTCATACAATTAATACACATAAATATTATAGACAGACAATAAATGTATCACAGTCATACAATTAATACGCACAAATATCACAGTCACACAATACACATAAAATAAAAGTATCACAGTCACACAAAATGCATAATATATAAGTATCACAGTCACAAAATGGGCATAATATATAAGTATCACAATCACACAATAACCACAATAAAAGTATATGAAATATCACAGTATCAATCTCGAGGATATCCAATACGCTGGGGCAGATACCAGTCCCTCAGATACTGTGCATAAACAGCGTTTATGTTATCAATCTCCGCTATGGGTGCTGGATGACTGGAACTCCCCGTCTGAGATACAGCCACTATAGGTGCTGGGTGACTGAAACTCCCCGTCTGAGATACAGCAGGTGGTATCTCTTCCTCCTTAACAGTAGGAGGCATCACTTCCTCCTTAACAGTAGGAGGTGTCGCTCTCTTGGGTGCCATCTGGTAAGATAGATGAAAACAAAGAATATAATTGATAGATTTTGTATAGGATGATGATGACAAAATGTATAGGATGATGACAATGATGATGTATAGGACGACGACGACGGCGATAACGGATACAAATCTATTGGTAGTGTTGATGATGGAGATGATAATACGAATGATGATGATTATTAGGGTTTTGTCAAGTCTTCTATTTTATTAGCCTGTAGTAGTTTCTTGTGAGTTTGATGATGGTTAACTCTTAGTTTTATCTTTAGGATTTTATGTTCTCAAATTAAAAAAAAATTAATGGTGTTATGAATTAATTAGATATGAATTTCTTTATTTAAAACTATATATTATTAAAAAATTCAAAAATGTGTACCTTACTTCGTTGAAGCGCACACCTCTATGAGAATCTTGCACCTAGGCTCCAGAGTAACCTAGTGCCTTGAGTGCGCCTCACCCCTTTTAAAACATAGGTTGTGAACACAAACATTTACTGGTAGTTCCTCACTTCAATCAATAGTCGCCTTCATTGTAATCCTTTGTGGTAATGAAATATAAAATGTGCTGCTATTTAATCCCTTCTTGGCATTACGACTAAGTTTTCAGTATACTTGGAACTTATATATTTAGCAACTTGCTTCAGTCAAGACTCAAAAGCTGGCCTCTTCTTTTACACTTGCCTAAAGCAATATAAAGTCATCTCACCTTGAAGTCGCCTTTACAATGTATCAACTAGTAATGATGAAGCTTTGAGTTATTGTCGAGCGTAGCATTACTTTTATTTATTTTCTTTAGTTCCAATTTGAGTTATTTAGTATTGGACTAGATTTGGAACTTTAGTTGGATTTAAGGAATCTTCGAAAACTCTAATTGAAATCTTCATTAACGAGGAACATTTAGTAAATGTTAAACTGGAATGTAGTTGTATATGTATATATGTGGGAATGTACAGATACAAAGATGATACAAGAAAAGGTTTTGTACCTTTTTCTTGCATAATTATTCATACTAAGTTTCATATTTGACACATTCATGTAGATTAAATGCCATAATGACAAGCATAGTCTCCTTTCAAGAGCATGACATAATGTAATCTATCCTACTATATATACATAGGAATTGATTCATACATTTCATGTGCATCCATGTGCACTAGTACACTCCATTTCTATTGGTCCACATGTGCATGGCTCATGTAGGAATATGAGCCCTATGACTCATATCCCGTTATATATATATATATATATATATATATATATATATATATATATATATATATATATATATTTGGTTTAGTATTTATGGGTCTCTTCATATGTGATGACAATCATTATGAGATATCATTCCCTCTATCATATATATTGTGGGTAAGTATGGATGGGTTTTGTGGTGTGGGGGTATGAATTGTGATGTGGGCATTATGGGAGTGTTATTCCTTTTGGCTTGAGGTGTCATAGAGATGAATGTATTTCCCTATAGAAAATTGTGTTTTCTTAGCTCTTCGTCTAGACTCTTGATAGGCTACAGAATTTGAAGGGTGCTCTTGGTTGCATGAACTTGAATTACTTAGCCAAAAGGTAGGTCTACGTATCTGACAATTGTGAGTCTAGGTTTTTTGACATGTTCCTCTCATGCTCATTAGCTATCTTGGCCAAAAATTTGGCACCGATATAGGTGGTTGCCATCAGGTATCAGCCGATCATAATAATTGTCAATCTTTTGTGGAGCTTCCTTATGCTCCATAACTGATCATATTTTGATGGGATAACGCTTTGGCACCGATATAGGTGGTTGCCATCAGGCTACCTACTTTTTGCATCCTGTAATTATGCATGTGTATATTTACATAATCTCTATTTTGTGTCAAATGTTGGATCATTGGCATAAAAATAAATTATGTTGGTAGAATATCTGAATATAAATTGCATATTACTACATCCTTTTCTTTCTTTGTGCCAAATCTGGGATCATTACATAAAACATAAATTATGTTGGTACTATATCTGATAATATTAAACCAAAAAAGCTACCTACTTTTTCTTTCGGCAAGTGAGGTTATGTGCATATATTTGGAACGTTTTTGTTTTCCATTCTGCTTTTGCCGTTATTTTTTATAGCCTCCATTTTCATACATAAGTAGATCAGTATTTGTGATGAAATTGACCTCAAAATTGTTTACCATCGCTCGTCGACTAGGGCCAGTCGGCCCTAACCCTAACCCTAACCCCATGTCAAAAAACCTAACCCTAAACCTAGGTCCTTATCAGTGTCTGTGTCAGTGTGTGTGTGTGTGTGTGCCGTGTCTGTGTCTGTGTCTGTGTCACTGTCTGTGTGTGTGTCGTGTCAGTGTCAGTGTCACATGTGTTCTGTGAGAGAGAGAGAGAGAGAGAGAGAGAGAGAGAGAGAGAGAGAGAGTTAGGGTTTACCTAGAGCTCGAAGAGGAGGAGGGGGATGCCGGAGTAGCCGCGGTGGAGAGGCGGTCGACGCAGCGGGGGGGCGGGGGGAATTTTTTTCTTTTTGAAATTTTGACAGATGGGGAAAAACAAAATCGAGCCCTAATTAACCAAATTTTAGCGACGTTTAGCGACGTCCAATAAAAATGTCACTAAATTAAATTTTAGCGACGTCAAAGACGTCGCTAAACACGTTGCTAAATATTTTTAATATAAACGTCGCTAAACGTCGCTAACTTAGACATATTAGCGACGTTTAGCGACCTTAATTAAACTTATAGCGACTTATCTTTTAAAATCTTAATAAAAGTCGCTAAACATCGCTAAATGTCGCTATTTAGCGACGTCTAGCGACATTTTTATAATGTGTCACTAATTTATATAAAATTAGCGGCGTTTCTTTTGACGTTGCTAAAATACGTTGCTAATCCCGCTTTTTCTTGTAGTGTTAACCTCCAACCACAGTTGGGTGTTGGGTCAATCTGCCTGAATGAGCTATACGAATCAGATGCTTATCAGATCTTCAAATTAAAAAAGATAAAAGAAGACATAATAGTTGATTTCAAGACTAGGCTATCTGCCCAGGGGTTTCTCAGACAATAGGGGATTGATTTCTTTGGCACCTCAATGAGGGTTTCATAGATCAGGATGATGATTGTCATAGCTGCTATTCACAAGCTGATTATTTATCAGATGATGGGAACACAAAAAGTCTTTGAGGAAGACAGACATGAGAGATTCACGGACAACGGTCAGGATTATTGTCATTCAGGTTTGAAGAAAGTCTGCGAGTTGGTGATATCTCGATAAGGCCTGAAGAAATTTCCAGGATATGGCAACAGAAGTTTGACAAGTCATCTAGTCAAAGTTGTCGCAGGATCAGCGAGACGGACAAGTGTGTGTACACGAAGTTGGCTAATAATGGAGGAGTCATCATTTTTATCTATGTGGATGACTTCCTAGTCCCAGTTGTGGACATAGAAGTGTCACTAGAAAAAAGATATCATTTTTGTCCAAACTCAGGACATGGGATTGCGGAGGTCATCCTGAGGATATAAGATAATCCGGATGTCAGGTGGGATTGCTTAGTCACAAGCTCTTAGTATGAAATGTTGATCACATATTTTGGGTATTAGGGCCTATACTCCTTATGTGTGACATGGAAATGAAGCCAAATCCAAGAAAAAATGTCAGATATTTGGTGTACTCGAGCATCATCAGGTGAATGATTAAAGATACGAGTATCACCAGGCCTGATATAGCTCTTGTTGTAGGAATACTGAGTCAGTTCACGAGCAGTATGTCTATTAAACACTGAAAGCTGTGAAGAGAGTCGACAGAATTCTCAGGTGGACTCAGTGGTATATCCTGCGCTATAGCAGTTATCTAGATATGAAGGAAGGCTTCGGTGATGCCAGTTGGTGCTCAGGAAAGAAGAGTGAAATATCCACAGAAGAACGTGACTTCTCCAGGGGTGGTATTGCTATATCGTGGAAGTCGAAGCAACAATCTTTACTCTCATAGTTTTTTGCACTATCAAGCTGCAGCATATAAAGTAGAATCGCTCTGGAAGCTCTCAGATGATCTTCCTATGGTTAGTACACAGATTCGGGAGATACCGACCTACTATGAAAATTAGAAAGCTGCAGCAGTGACATTTTTTCATCTCTTCAACGGTTTGAAGATAACTATGTAGATAGAACACATGACACTGAATGAGCACAGATTGCGTGGATCAGCACTTTTCTTTAAAGATCAGAGAGGTAAATCTGGCAAATTCATTCATGATAGGCCTCAAGGGCCAGTACAGGACACTGAATGAGCACAACTAGCATAGATTATTACAGTATTTGTTGATCGGAGCCAAGAGGATCTGGCAGATCCGTTCATGTAAGGCCTCCAGCACCAGCTGATCCCAAGAACTATAAAAGAGGGTAGTACTCCATGTTATAATGGCGTGACACTACAAGAGGGAGTGAACCTCGGCTGCGGGTCATGTCATAGCGGCATAACACCATATATAGTCAAGGACACAACATATATGGGCTTGGAGGAACTCTGATATTGTGTCTTTGCAATCCTACTATTTAGTTTTATGCTTTTAGTTCAAAGAGAAATCTACTAGGCATCTAGCTATTGGTTCAAGGGTGTAGCATTGACTGGGAGAATATCAGGAATAGTTGATAATCCTTAGAGACATTGAGGGGTTACGGACCCAGCACCACTACTGTTTACTCTTTGTTCTTTATGAAGAATAATTTTCTGTGGAAGGACGGCTTTGACGTCTTAATGAGTTCTCGGGCAGAGTGAATATCTGGTGTGCTTTGCAGGAAGCACGTAGTATCAGTACTACATAGGACTGAGATCCCATGATACAGTGGCGTGACACCACCAAGAGGTAAAAGATGTAAATCCTCGGCATTAAGTCATGTCACGGCGGCATAGCACCGCACATATGCAAGTAGCCTAATATTGTAGAATGAAGAGTGGTAGGCAGCACTACAAAGAGGGAGTGAACCTCATGTTATAGTGGTGTGACACCACACGAGGGAGTGAACCTCGGCTTCGAAAGCCATGTCACAGCGGCGTAATACCATAAAGAAAGTTCAAGACTTCATGCTGGGTAGTTTGGCACTACAAAGCGGGAGTGAACCTCATGCTATAGTGGATGACACCACATGAGGGAGTGAACCTCGGCAGAAGGCCATGTCATAGTGGCCAAGCACCGCAAGTAAGCGCAATGCTTCATGCCAAGGACTCTTTAAAAGACCTCACTTATAGTGTATGGAAAGAGATACATGTCGTCTCTTGAGGGAAAGCTTATAGACAACCAAAATACATACACCGAAACCAGGCGAGCACATGACCTTTAATATATAACTAGAAGCATAACTGATGTTATTGTGTGAGTGGAAAAAATTGCAACTATGGTGCAGAATTCAAGGCTCAGTCCATTCTTGTATCATACTGTTATTTGACCCATGCGGGAAGATTCAAGTCGAAGTGACATCTATCCTAATACATAATGGACAATCACTATGGGAAAGCTCAACCCATATATTGAGATATGTGGGGGATTGTTTGTGTTTTTGCCGTTGGACTAAGAAAAATAGTCCCACATAGGCTACACCACCAAGTGGATATCTTAATATAATACTTTGTATGAGTTGAGGTGTGCACTTAGAGTGTGGTGGGGCACATGGGTGATATGTGGGGGTGCTTTCCTAGAAATAAAAAGGATTAACTCCTCATGAAAGAATTTATGATTTTTGTCATGCTCTTGGAATTATTTTCATTGGAGCTAAGCCCCAAAGGGGCTTAACGACTCGGACTCGGGCTCAAGGGCGCAATGTAGCACTTTGTTGGCGCACTTTGCACTTAGCACGTCAGAACTGTCGCATGGAACTTGTGCGCATTTGATGCGCTCATGCACTCGGATATGCGCAAGCCGTATGAGCTACCAGCATGTGTGGTCGCATGGGCTGATCGCAAGCGCGGCCACTTTGGCTGGCCGCAAGGGCTGGCCACATGAGTGGACGTATGGGCTGGTCGTATAAGTGGCCGCATAGGAGGCCGCATACGCTGCCACATGCTCTGTTGTAAACACCCAGAATTTTAGAATTTTAATTATGAATTTTAGATATTTTGAAGATTTTTTGTAATTTTTAATTAATTATAATAAATGTTCTTCAGGGGTTTATATTTTTGTGTATTAAATTAATTATTAAAATAATACAAAATATATATTTTTGAGACTTGTTGATGGACTATATTTTTTATATTGATTAGCCTATCATATTTGTTTACTTTCTATGGATGAGATTAGAATTAGACTGTGACATGTATTGTAGACCATTGTATTTGTTTTACACCTTAAGTACACTCTAACGGGTCCATTAAATTGGATCTGCCAATTGGAGTTGTGCTATTGGCCATGGCCACGTGGCTAGTCCCTCAGTATTTTGGGACTGGGGCGCGACATGGTTTTTGTGGTGGCCCATGCAGGTCTACGACTATATTTCTTTGGTTTCAACTAAGGAAACGAGCAAGCCTGCGATTAGGATAGGATAAATTACAGGATCTCATCCACTTGTTGATCTGATCTTGACCTCTATATCAGATTTGAATTAATTTCTTGATTTGCATCATGTCTTGATTTCTCTGTGCGATTCTCATAGTTTACTTTTAATGCAGAGTAATGGACCCACAATCCGGTGACGAGACTCCCGTAGGTACACCACAGGATGTTGTGGTCACCTACGACAATGGAGTGACACCAGTGGGTGGAGGTTCATCCGCTCAACAAAGCAATTAAGCAGGTCAGCATGCCTCAAGATTCTGGCGAGATAATATTCTACCACCACCGCAGTTTGCTCCACCAATGCCCATTTTTTCACAAGGACGAGCTATGGACGGACAACAGATGATCCAAATTTTCTACACAATAATGCAAGTCCAATAACAGGTTCATCAAGAGGCTCAGCGTCACGAGACGGAGAACTTGAGGAACAGCCTAGTAAACGCACTGGAGCAGGCAAACTCACCAGCTAGGCGGCCATCGACGGGAACTATCACTGATTTTCGCCAGCTAAAGCCCCGTATATTTTCTGGAAAAAAGGAGCCCACTGAAGTACATGAGTGGCTCACAAACACTCAACACCAGTTGGAAGCAGCTGAGCTTCCGAGGGAGCGATGGATGACTGTCGTGAGTATGCAGTTGACGGGCAATGCACATCATTGATGGCTATCTGAGGAGAGATGGCTCAGAACGGACCGAGTCACTTGGGAGGAGTTTTCTAGACTCTTCTTGGAGATGTATATTCCAGCCATTGCCAGAGCGGAACTTAGAGATAAGTTTAACCGCCTCATTCAAGGCACTACGACGGGAGAAGAGTACAATGCAGAGTTTATCTGTTTGGGTCGCTTTGCCCCTACTCTAATTCCGACAGAAGAGGAGAAGGCAGAGAAGTTCTTCGACGGACTTAGCTTCGAGCTACAGAGATTGATCGGATCCGTTGTACCTACTTTATACCGGACGTCCTTATTACAACACGACATATGGAGCACGTCACCAGGAGAGAGTCCAGCCTGAAACGGTCGTTCATATCAGCATCAGCCAGAGTACCACAATGGGAGTTTGCTAAGCGACCCCAGAGAAATCCACCACAGAGAGCAGCACCAAGAGCTACATCCCTTCCTACTTGTCACTACTATGGCAAGGTAGGCCATATTGAGAGAGAGTGTAGATGCAAGTTGGGACTATGCTTGATTTATGGATCCAACCAATATCCAGTCAAGGACTGCCCTGAGCGTCGAGAGGGAGCACCAATGGTAGATCGACCAGCTTTACCAGCACCAAGGCCAGCTTATCCAGCATTAGGAGCACCACATATGGGAGTTGGAGGAGTCAGACCACCAGCTCCAGGAGGGTATCAGCCGAGGCCACCTTTGGCACCACAGGCAGCACTATTTTAGCAGCCTCGACAGCAGAAAGGTCCAGCCCAGGGACGAGGACAGGCATTTGCATTGGCTATTGAAGAGGAAGCTACTGCAGGAGAGGTCATAGCAGGTACTACATTAGTAGCTTAATTACCTGCTGTAGCTTTACTACCAGAATAAGTCAAATTAGAGACGTAAAGAAATGTCGGTAAATGACCAAAAAATGTTGCTAAATAATTTTAGCAGCATAATTAGTGACGTTTTATTGAATTCACTTTTAAACTAATCGCTGACAGAAAAAATATTGCCAAACGTCGCTATGCCGACGTTTTCTAGCGACGTAAATGCGTCGCTATATTAGCGACGTTTAGCGACGCAACGTTGCTAAATTAGCGACCAATATTTTTGTCGCTATATGTCGCTAAATTAGCGACGTAATTAGCGACGTTAATAGCGACGTAAATAGTAATTTTTATAGCGACGTATGTGCGACTCATTTAGCGACGTTGTGCGACTAAATTAGTGACGTTATTATGACCTGGCAATACTGCCATGTCAACAATTTGCGATGGACAGCGACTTATTTACCGACGTGTGTAGCGACGTTTATAGCGACGTATATAGCGACGTATTCAGCGACGTAATTAGCGACGTGAGTAGACGTCGCTAAATTTTGCAAAACGTCGCTAAAAATGTCGCTAAAGATATAGTGAAAAAAATAAAAAAAATGAATATTGAATTGTTTCCAAACTATTCTTCCTGTAGTTTATTAATTCACAATTTGTACAAATAGACCCGGAGCAACCCTCCGTTGAATTTGCTAGGTTCGCGACCCCCTTCGCTTGAACACTCAACACCGATAAATTAACATATATTTAACATGAATAATATAATAAAATTTAAAGAAAACAAAATATTAAAATTACAAACCGAATCAGGAATAATGTCCGAATGCCTCGTCCTAAAGAATACAAGATATAATGTCTGAATGCCTCAAAAATAAAAAAATATTCATAAATGACCAAATATCATAGGTTTGTAACACAAACCTAACTAGGACAACTGCGGATCTGCAGGAGGATGACCACTGGCGCGCATGAAGAATAAGAACAGATCATACTGCTCCCGTAAAATCGTCACCGATGTCGATGGAGAAGTGTCACGACCCGCACCCGGATATTCGGGCACGAGTACGTGATTACGCCCAGCCAACACTACAGAATCGATGGTAGAATGCTGTCTGGGTCATTTCTAACTATCTAACATCTCAACAATATAATATGGTACATGTCAATCATCTCAACTCTAAACGGAGGAGCAATATGGTTTCTCACAAGTATATCTAATCTCAATCACAAAACAAACTAAGGAAGAAATAATGCACGAATGGAATAGCAAAGGAAAGAAATAAAGGTACAATACATAATCTAAAATAATATACAAGATATGAATCCACTAAAAGAATAGTCTAATACAATCCAAGATACAAATAATCTAGACCTTCTCGGGCTCTGCCACTAAGTTTCCCTGGTCAATAAGAGTGTCCTCTATAGGTACATCATCCTGCGGCCTGTAGAATATGGGACACTACTCTAGAAGCCAGTCATCTAGAAAAATATATCCAGTCAGGTTTGGAGCGAAGTACATACCTCTGGAAGCAGTTCCAATAACATAATCGAGCATATAAACAGATATAGAAATGAAATACAAGATCACTAAACATATGAATGAATGAACAAGATATACAGGTAATGTACGAGAATATAGATCAAGGTAAGACGGATTACAAGTGAGGTATATAACCAGAATGTACACGATAGTAACAATGGCTTTGATCACATAATCAACTCCTACTCTCCCACCCCCAACTAATACCGATGGATCCAATTACGACACGCTACGAACACGAAAATATAACCACTGTCACGAGCAGTGGGTGTACACGAATATCATAACCACCGAACATGAGCGGTGGGTGTACACGAATAAGCATACTGAACACGAGCAGTGTGTAAATACGAAGTAACATCAATACCCAATATACACGATGAGATACAATATACACGAGTACCTGCTGAACACGGTAGGGGATAACATCTTATGACGGGATCTATATAGCACCAGTCCATGAAATCACTGTGTCGGGATCAATGTATACAATTCTAGAACATGCATATATACAATATTATGAATTGAAAACAATCAGAGAAATGTACTTGCCTGACGTCCTGACCAAGGTGTGTCTCTCGATGCCCAATCCAGTGTCTCACAACCTATATATGGTATGTTGCATCAGTACAAGGTTCGATAATGAAAATAAGTAAAGTTGATGAAGTTTTAGGTTAATACATCATTTCTAAGTCAAACCAATGAAATCTAGGTTGTAAGAGTCTAATACTAAGTCACTAAGTCGATACGCTATGAAGCTATACTTTACAAGCTAAGATAAGAATAAATAAAATACTCAAAGAGCCGTATCTCAAGATACGCAAGTTTCTAATTATGAAAACAAGGTTTTATATCTATATGCAAGTCAAATATTATGATATTATATCAAAATAGTTGAAATAGGATACCTTGGCCTTACACCAATGCATATCGCACTTATCTCGATACCCAAACTCAATACCTTGGTGATATCCTGGTATTTCAAGGTAACTCAACACTAACACATAACTGAGTATATATACAATTCACCACCAAATACTAACCATAACAAATAATATAAACATACCTGTTTAGCTAACTATTAGACTATTAAGGTAGGCATCTATACTAACATAAATATCTATATATAGTACTAGCTACCAATAGCTAACTTAATAATCACTAACACTAGACTAGCTATATACATATAACTTAATCTAACAAGTAAATACATACTTATCTAACTACTTTACAATACCTTGATCACTTAACTAATTAAACTCACGTATAAAACTAAATACTTAGGTATCTAACTGACAATAAAACAACTAAACAAGTGCATATATATACATATAGCTAACTTACAATAGATCTAGCCACAAACTGATGCTAATGCAGAACTAACTGAACCAACTGTTAATTACACTTTGACTGGAACCGAAACTCGTAGCAAGATTGAACTACATAGGCAAAATCAGTTATAAATTGTCACTGTGCTCGGGCACAGCACAGTGAACCGAAATCATACACTGTGCAGGCCCGAGCCCTCTACTCTGTGCACTGTGAACATAGAGTCACTGCGTTGCTACTGACTTCCTTGTATGCCCGATACAGCAACTGCAACTAGGTGTGCAGTTGCTCCCTGCTGCTCGATCTTCCTTGCCCACTGGCTGCATTGTGCCTCGCTGTATAGGCTGCTAACTCATCAGTTTTTTTATACGCTGTGCAGTTAGATACTGCACATTATCTTCAATGAACTTCCCAGACTGTTAATGCACCCTTCCTGAGTTGTATTGCTGCACAGCCTTTGGCACTGTCCCCCTTAGCAGTCACTGACACAGTGGTTGCTGCCCTCTCATACACTCACACAGACACACAACACACACAACTAGGTAAATTATATATATACATAAACACACACATATATGTACAAGCATAACACTGCACACAGTGTATATATATATATATATATATATATATATATATATATATATATATATATATATATATATATATATATATATATATATATATATATATATATATATATATATATATATATATATATATATATATAGTTACTCTCTCAATACATATATATATCCATATATCTCTCTATTTCGTATATCGATATGTATCAATCCTCCCTACTAGATATACATACATATCTAACCACACATATACATATAACATATATTCACAACCCAACACATGAACCATTATATATAAACTCATATCTATAAGTATACACACACACACACACACACACACACACACACACACACATATATATATATATATATATATATATATATATATATATATATATATATATATATATATATATATATATATATATATATATATATATATATATATATATATATATATATATATAGGATACATATAACACACACATATAGATACACATATATACATAACCCAAAATAAACTATTACATATACTATATAATACATAGATAGCTTATACATATATAAATATACATGCACGTATAATGAGAAGGACAAAACATCAAACATATAGAGCGGATCGCACCCGTATCACACTTTTCTATGATACGCTTGCGATAAGGCCCCAACACACAACCAAACGTATTCCGGAGGACACGAACTAGTCTAACACATAAATTATGAACAATAAATATAGTAATTAGTGTTTCTATGTGTCCGTGTCACAATATGATGTGCACAAGGCCCCGTGTCGGAGGAAAATTCCCAAAATTAACCCGTTTCGTCAAATTAACGAGATACGGCCTACACGTATCCAATTATGGACATGACACTAGTCACAAGCAAGCAATCAAGTGTCAATTAGATCTAATGACAAGTACTACATGTGCCAATCTCGGAATTTCCCCAAAATTGGCACCAATTTGGTCATAACTTCTACCGTAGGTCTCCAATTGACCCAAAACCAAATCCTATGGGTAGCCTATGCATGTGGGTTAGTTTTTTATGGTAAAATCTTATATCTAGAGTCTAATAGAAGAGAGAAAACTGAATTATACCTATTAGGAGATGGATTCCTAATGAAAAGTCTCCAATTGTCAAGTAGCTCCTCCCCTTATAAATCTTGGCCTCCTCCTCCTTGCTCCTTGCTTCCTTTTATAGATCCTTGGTGTAGCAATCTCAATGATGAATTTGGGAAGAGATTGGTAAAGAATTAGTGGAGAATTGATGAGGGAATGGAGGGAATTTGGAGAGAAAAAAATATAGATCTAGAATTTTGGGAATTGGAAAGAATAAAATAATTTTCTCTTTCCTCCTCCTTGGTGGCCGGCCTATATACATCCCTCTAGCTATGTGAAATGACACAAATACCCCTTGGGGCCTCTCATGAAGAAATTAATTTGGGAGGAAAGGTTCTAGTATAATGGTTTTACTAATTAATTAAGCCTCCTA
Organism: Iris macrosiphon; assembly: GCA_036927795.1. Taxonomy (NCBI): domain Eukaryota; kingdom Viridiplantae; phylum Streptophyta; class Magnoliopsida; order Asparagales; family Iridaceae; genus Iris; species Iris macrosiphon. Next base: position 226,750,210 of record JAYESA010000006.1, read on the forward strand.
AACCATGGGCTCAAATCTAACTCATCTAAAAGTTTGGTCATGCATTCTAAATAATTGGGTTAGGTCCACTACACAAGTCAAAAACAAATGTACAACTAGCAACAATTAATAATACTATAAATAAATAAATTATGCATGCACAAATATTAAATCTAAAAATCCTAAAATAAATAATACCCATTGACAATTACCAAACTACCCTTGGATGAAAATGTGAGAGTGACAAGAAGGCAATGACGTCGGTGGAGTCTGTGTCAATATAGGCGCATCCGGAGGACGTATTCGCTCCAACTCAGCTAGTCGTTGGTTGTATGAATCCATGGTAGATAACATCCTCGTACTGTAATGAACCATTGAATCTTGCATCATCTTCAGCCTCTCGCCCATGGACAGTTGTGATGAATGCAGCTCTGTCATGCTGCGCTCTGTCGATGCTCTAAGATCAGCTGTCAAATCCTGGAGCTCCATGATGTTGCGCTAGAGCATATCAAATCGTGCGATAAGCGTTGCATCGTCCGCCTGCGATTGGGACAGGGGCTGCACCTCCATCCTTCGCAGCAACTCGTCACGTAGAGACGCAATTTGACGGTCAATGGCCTCCTGGACTCGGGCCGACAACTGCAAGGGTTGTGGGGAATGCGCACTTGTCGGGGAGACCCTAGATGATTGCGCTGCAACAAGGGCGCCATAGGATCCCGTACCGTAGTACGTACCCCTTTGGAGACCACCAGCGGCGGTCACCCACTGCTCGTCCGCCGATAGAGCTGGAGAGGTCTGTGAGGAAGTACCAGCCTCTCCCGCTGTAGGTGCACTAGTAGTCGCCCGCTAACGCAGCCTAAGATACTCGGCCTAGAAAAGTTTGGATACTCGATAATTGCCTAAGTTATATTAAAATTAACACAATGTAAAGTAATACTTACATAGGTCTGCGAGACCCTCCCATCAATGAGATTTTTGCCCTTTCGATGGGTGGCCAGGAAGACGGTCACCATGTTTGCATCCTCACTCCTCTGTACTTGTTAAAAATATATTATTTAGTACTAAAATTAAATATTTTTTCCTACTAGCATTTTATCGTACTTATATTAAAATAATATATCTGAAATAAAAAATATACCAAACGACGAAAATGTTCCGTCATCGGAATCGAGCCACCACACCACTTTACTGCATTCTGCCTAGCCGCCTTGGCCTTCTCACACCTTTCCTTGTACCTCGGATCGTCGAATCTAGCCCTCATCGCAGTCCACTGCTCAAGGGTGATCCAAACTTGGATCGATTTTCCAACACAATCACGAGCCTTCTGGTCATCCAAAGCATCACGGATAAGCTTGGCGGCAATGACGGGAAACATCCACTCGATCAACTCGGTCCGGTGCGGTAGATAAAAATACGTTTGCTACAATAAATAATTTAGTAAGTTATTTAAAATGCATAAATTAGAGGATTTATATAATATACTTTTACTTTGAAGTGTGCAAACCAGAACGTCTTCCTCTCCTCCGGAGCTTCAGAGTAGTTGATCCAAGGGCCACCATAGTTGTTCCTCAGAAAGAGGCCCAGGCGTCTCTGTACCGACGAGGGACGATATCTATATAGAGATAATTATTTTGATCAAAAAATTCAATGTATGATTAATAAAGAAATACACGATATATATGATGCTAAACCATCTAATTGACTTACTTTGTACCGTCGGACCATATCTCTGTCCTCGTCTCCTCCGGAGGTGTGCATGGAGGATCTAGCTGATGTTGGGACAATGTGTCACGACCCGCACCCGAAAATCGGGCATGAGCCGTGGGTACGTCCAGCCTACGCCGCATAATCGGCGGTAGAATGCTGTAAAGGTCCGTTCTAGGTCAACCATATCTATCTATATCTCACAGAAAAATCTGCCATGACCTCCAAAAGGAGGGCAACCACGCAATATATATATGAATAATCCTCTCCAAAAGGAGGGCAACCACGCAATATATATATGAATACTCAATCACAAAATCTAGGGGATGAATAAAGCACGATATGATATAAACAAAGAAACAGAACCAAGAGAGCAAGACAATCCAAAATAATACAGTCAAAGGCCAAAATAGCTACAACATCTCACAGCATCAAAAGAATAAGTACAATCATCCAAAAATAACAACTGAGAACATCCCAGGAAACCCACCTAGCTAACTAGGGTGCTATAGGCGTCTCCTCGGCGCACTCCTCCTCGGTCACGGGGTCACAACATTCGTCAACACCCGGCCCGTAGAACGTCGGACAATAGTCCTCAGGATCCTCTGGAAAAAATATGCTCAGTCAGGACTGTAGCGAAGTACATAACTCTGAAAGCAACTCCAAATACATGGTAAGGTGTATATGACGAGCAATAGAAAAGTATACAAGATGCACAGGAAATAAATATATGCTGGAGCACAATAAGTAGCTGCAATATAAACTGGAGAACAATACAAGTACTGAAAAAGTAACTGCAGGTGAGAAACATGAATACTAGCTAAGTGCCTTGAGCACAAGTTCGTTATGTGATCGGCTTAGGTTGCACATGAAAAATACTACGATAACTCCGTTAAGCGTGAGTTGCATAACCGACATACACATGAATACTGTTTGGCTTTGATCACATAACCAACTCCTACTCTCCTCCTCCACTAATACTCTTGGATCCAACCACAACACGCTACGTATATGATAATAGCTCGTGCACACGAAGGCGAGAGCACAAGAAGCACATGATAGCACATGAGAATCAATACCCGAAGCACATGATGAAATACACGTGATAGAGTACCCGCTGAACACGGTAAGGGGGATAGCATCTCATGACGGGATTCACTAGTACCAGTTCGTGTAACAATGTGTCAGAATCAAGTATTACAGTTCTAGAACAGGTTATCTAAACGCTATCATGAAATGGAAACTATCAGAGGTAGGTACTCGCCTGATGTCCTGAGCAACTGATGATGATCGAGATCCGGACCGGTGTCGCAAGGACCTATTATAAAAAGCAGAATTAAACAGGGTTCTAAGCATTTAAACTGATATAAAATAATTAAAAACAGGCTTCTAGGGCTATTCTAGGTCGAACAGGTCAAACCGGTAAAATTCGGGTCAAAAAGTCAACCCGGGGTCCAAAAAGTCAAGTCTAGGTCAAAACTAGGTCAAATATTGACTTTTATGGTCAACGAGGACAATTATGGTCAAAGCTAGGTCAAACTAGGGTGCCCCTGAAATTCTAGGTCAAACCGAGCTCATTAAGCTACTAAACTCACAAACTCGCCTAATTGAGATACCGGGATACCCTCGGTATCCGATACCCCGCCCTAGGCCACGCACCCCGCCTAAACCCGCTAAAACCGATGCTAGCACGCGTAAATATATATATATAAACATATAAAAATCACTCCAATACATATCCTAGGCTATTGCTCAAATACCCCGCTCGAAACTCAATACCTTGGATATCTCAAGGTATTGAGAAACCTCGGTATCTCAAGGTATTGAGATACCGCTCTCAAACCCCTCTAACTAGCTATCTAACTAAAGATTATATACCTAGTTATTAATCTAGGCTAGGTAATATATATATATATATCTACCATATATTTATATATCTAAGTATCTATACACCTATATACATAGATATCCACACACACATATACAAATACCCCTTACCTTACCTATACACATATATATATAACTATAGGTATATAGATATATATATCTTAGATAGATATATATCTAAGTATCTAGCTATCTACCTATCTAGTATCTATAAATCTAACTATCTACCTATTTATCTAGGTAACTATATATCTATCTATGTAACTATCTATCATACTATCTATTTATCTAACTATCTAATCTACCTAGTTATCTATCTATCTAACAATATATACATCTATCTAACTATGGATATATATATATATCTATATATAACACTCTCTCTTTCCCTCACTAGCTACGTCAATCCTCGCTGCGAATGCTGGAGCTTGTTGCTGCTGCTGCTGCTCCTTATGCTGCTAATGCTGCTGCTCTACCTGCTGCAGTGCAGCAGCAGCAGCTGCTGTTGCAGTCCATCTGCCCCCCCCCCCTCCTACTCACAAACACACACACACTCCTATACATATATATATATATATATATATATATATATATATATATATATATATATATATATATATATATATATATACACACATATATATCTATATATATATCAACTAGATACATATATATACACACTCTTATATCTATATACTAACACACACACACTAATACACTCACAAACACTAATACACACACACACGCTTAAACACATAACCACACACACACACATATAAATATACATAGCTATATATATATATATATATATATATATATATATATATATATATATACACACACTCATCAAATATATAGATATACACATACACCTATAAATATATATATATACATATACACACACAAGCACACTTACACATATACATATATATATACACATAGACACATACACACACAAGCACATAGATATAAATACACATATATATATATAAATATATATACATAAACACACATACATATATATATATATAAATATATATATATATAGACACATATAAATATATATATAAAGACACACACCACTCAACCACAACACACAACAACACGCCCCACTCACGCCCAACGACCCCGACACTCACAAATACCCTAAAATATATAAAATATAACTCGAAAAATCTAGCACACACTCTCCGATACTAACCCAACGCGCGCACAAGCCCGAAACAAGGAAACCAAGTCAAAATGGCCGTTCGGTCATTTCGACGAACACGTGGTGCGCGGTTCGGAAAACCTCCTGAAACGCACACCAAACGAACTCAGAATCGGCCCAAAATTTACTCACGTGCTCTAAATGATGCCTAGATCCTAGAAAAAGTGCTCCCGCATCGATTCTAGGCCCGTAGCGGAAACGCGCATGCACTTAGAATCGGCGACGACAAAAAGCCCTAAATTTGCCCGAAACGCCCGTTTCTCCGCGACACGGCTTCCCATGTCCGAACGGAGACACGCACTCACCCTCAAGACACTCGACAATATCTACCTAGGTTCGTCTAACCTAGGACATCACCCAAAATTGGGCCAATTTCGGATTCTACCCAAAATCGACACAAAACCTAATGTCAAAGTCTCTAAACTCAACCAAACTAGTTCCAACTTCCTTCCACGGGTAGGCTTAGGGTCTATGTCACGACCCGCATCCGATATGGGGGCACGAGAGCGTGGGTACGTCCAGCCTACGCCGCAGTATCGGCGGTAGAACGCTGTCAAGGTCACAGTAATACTAGATAACTAACACCTGTCAATAATATCCATCTCCATAATCTCATAATATAACTCAATCACAACAACTATAAGGCACGATAAAAGATAAAAGAAATAACATAGTTAAACACCATGTCCCAACATAAAGATAACTCACAATCTAGCTGTCCAACACAAGTCTCCAATTAAACTTAACATAAGACTAAACATTAACTGAAATAACCTCCATAAGTCTCAAGTATAAATAAATACTATCTAGATAGTTGTAGGCAAAGTCTCATCTAGAAGCATGGTCTCCTCTAGGATCTCTGGTACATAGTCTGCATCTATACCTGGTCCGTAGTGCATGGTACAGAAATCCTCAAGATTCTCTGGAAAAAAATATCCAGTCAGGATTGGAACGAAATACACCTCTAACAGCAGTTCCACATATATTGACAAAAACTATAAAACGGTGTAAAGAAATACAAGACAGATATGAAATAACTGGAATTAAGAAATACTGGAATAAAGGAAATGCTGGGATAAATACTGGAACATCATCACCAATAGCATCTGACAAGGAATAGAACTATAAGTGTACGCAAGTACAATGAACTGATATGTAAGTGTGTATAAGGCAACAACTAGAACATGTGGAAATACAGGATCAGTCTATCAAGATACATGTCAAGAATCATCTAAGTGTGTAAAACATCAGTATATCATGTGATCGGCTTGGGTTATATGACTCATTACATGGATTAGCGATCATCCCCAACAGGTCAGGCTAACCAGAATGTAACAGCGATGAGGCATGTAAGGGTAATGCTGCACCGACGTGAGATGTGGGTGAGCTAATGATGCATGTAAGGTTGGGTATGATCACATAACTACTAATATTTCCCCTCTTTCCCCCAGCTAGCACGATGGATCCCAATCACGACTCCTCGTGACAGGTCTCAATGATGCCAACTCGTGTAAAGACAGTGTCAGAGTCATGTAAGCTATACAACAAGGATTATAGAGATAATCAACATAATGGAAACTGTCAGAGAATGTACTGCCTGTGGTCCTTAGCTGGCAATACCAATATCCGGGTTCCAGGTTACCGTCTGAGTGATCCAACAGTCCTATAGATATATCATAAACACAATACTGTATCAGACATTGCTCTAACACTCAATCAATATAATGATCTCAACAGGCTACGCTAAGGGTCACAGGTCGATGTACCTACGGGGTATCCGTGGTCACATTCAAGACATCTAGCACATATAATACATAGTACATACTATGACTAACGTATCTCATAATACTAATTAATTACAATAGATATATGCATATACATACTAAATAGTGTTTATACTATGCACATATATACATATTAACATATTTTAGAGATATATATATATATATACAAGACATATACATATGTATATATGCAATGGAGATATACTATATATATATATATATATATATATATATATATATATATATATATATATATATATATATATATATATATATATATATATATATATATATGTTCTAAAATACGTTTAACACATACTAATACATACGCAAGTATATACATACTATCATATACTAACTACTCTACGGTTAATACGTGTGAAATACTGCAAGGAATACGTGTATACGTGTACGTGTATATGCATGCGAGGGGTTCGAACCTGTATACGTGAAATGAAGGGTTCGATGTCGAGGTCGTTAGCAGCAGGTCACGGCGTAGTCTCCGGCTGTCGGCAACGGCGTGTAGTCGGGAAGGTCGACAGCATGTCGGTGTCTTCGTCGGCGAGTTCTGGTCGACAGCAGGTCGGTGGCTTCGTCGGCTCCGGGCTGAGTCGAGGTGAGGCAGGGCGACGTGTACAGCGGGGATGGCAAGGTCCGGGATGTAGCGCCCCGTTCCTCCTATTCGAGGAGCGCGGCTAAGAAACACAAAGACGGTATCGTTCGATCGGGATAGATTGAATTAAGAACTCGTCCTCGTTATGGATTTGTTTCTTCGGAATCGATTCCCATATTCAGTGGACTGCGCCCCCGGGATCGACTTAGCGGCAGAGTCAGGAGGGACCTCTCCGCTGCTATCTTTTATTGCCTCAGTTTTTGATGTCGCTTGTTGCTTTCGTGCTTTGAGTTGGTTTTGGGATTTGCTTGTTTTCTTTGAACGGTATCGATGGTTTTCATTGTTTTCGTTCATTGACTTGCACTTCAATTCCGAGATTGGAAAGAGAGGAAGAAGTATTAATCAAGCTGTTCGTGTGCAGGTGAACGAGCAGTAGGCGGCTAGCGAGCGGAGTCGTGAAGCGCCTCTTTCCTTCTTCTTTTCAACTTTTAAGTGAGTGGCTACCAACCCGATTAGCTAGCCCTGCTTCCAAGCTTCGCGCCCTAAAAATCTGTATTCTTCTTTGCCCCGATCAAATGATACCAAGTAATAATAAAATATACCAAGATAAAAAGGGAATAGACTTGGTTTGTATTGCTTGTCATTCAACTTGGGAACGATTACTTATAATGCATGCTTATTCGTTTGGAATATTCAACATATGTTTCAATTTTAGTTAGAATACATATTTCTTCTATAAATTGTGCTATGCATTGGAACACACTTTAATTTGGCATAGATTGATCAGTAAGACTATGCAAAACTGTTTGGCTATGGAGCTCGCTCCTATTCGTTCAAAATTCGTTTGTAATTCGTGTAAAATAATTCGAACTAAATGTGCTCGATCACGGACAACTTGTGCACAAGGTATTTTGGCTTCCGCGGACGGCCGCCAGGGCACTGGGGTCAATCTGATCCGGGCGGAAGAGTTCGTATAGTCGTTTGTCATGGACGGGATGCTATGTAGCGAGGCTCGCCACCTGCGTTGCATAACATTCTTGTCCTGAGACTATAAACCGTCCCTTTGTGGTATCATGCCAGTGATCCCTGTGTATATTTAAACCTGTTGCATACTAACTTGTGTCTTCGTGGCAGGGAAGGCAAGGTAAGTATTGTGCAGGTAATTCAGACGGGCAGGTAAAATCTACCGAACGGTGGCACGTTCATTTCAGTAAATTCTATATGCTGCTTACTTGTAAATAAACTAAGGCAAGATAGAAACCCATAAATATGCATGCTTTACTAAAACAACGTGTTGATTGGTATAGTTCGGTTAGCTCGCCTTCACCAGCATGTTTCGATATGCTGACCCTCGTTGAAACAGGTTCTCCGCACCAAGGCGAACCGAGCGAGGAGCCGAAGTCGTCTTCCCGATCCAGTCCAGCTGTCGGCGCATCTTCACCGCGCCCTTTTGAAGCATTTTGAACCAGGAGCTTATACTCTTCATACACAATGCAGCTCCGTGGCAAAGCCGTCCTCCAGTCCGAAGGTCTTTATCATTTTGAGTTTATAAAAGGATGTAATGTACAGGACTGCTATCTCATTTTGAGTCAACACTTTTGTAAGCCGTTCGGCATATTAGCTGACTCGTTCAGGAGTTTGTAATAGATGTTCATTATCAATAAAGAGAACTTTTCCATGTTATAAATCTGTGTTTCAATTTATCTGCGTACTCTGAATATGTGCTTGCTATGCAAAATACTTTAGCCTTGTGCGGGCGCAACCCCAGGCCCGCACGGCGGTCACGACTCGGGGGACGCCTCGGGGCGTGACATAGTGGTATCAGAGCACAGATTCAAAGTTCCTTAGACTTCGTGCTGGAAAAGTTTCTTTAACGATCAAATTCCTGTGCGAACTCTTGAACTCGTTAGGCCAAAATGAGATACGTTCATGCAATAAGTCCGTAATACATTATGATCCTAATGTAATTTACCTTCTTTTGAAGGAATGGTACCAGCGCAATCTGCAGCGCAACCACCAAACGAAACACAGGAAAGTAGTTCGGGTACTTCGGGAAGCTCTCGGAGCCAGCGAGGCATGTCTCAAGTCGACCCGCTAGAGCGAGTGATGCAAATGTTAGAATCGCAACGACAAAGAGACGATGCTCGCCAAGCCAGGTTCGAGAGCAATCTAGAGAACCGATTCTCAGTCCAACAGAAGCAGGTAGATACCCTGCAACAAATCGTTCAGACTTTGGCTGCCAACCATTCCGTCGCAACAGCAACGACTCCGGTGGAACAGCCCGTGCTTGAAGTGGAGATGCCTCAAATCCCAAGGCCGAGGAACGTGACTGCCTTCAACTTGGGCCATTTCAAGAAAGTCTGCAACACTCCATTCAACGGGACTGAGGACCCAGTGGTAGCTCTAGATTGGCTAGCCGAGCTTGAATATTACTTTGCTCTGCTAGAGGTCCCCGAAGATAAGCGCGTCGCCTGCGCCCAACTACAGCTCCGCCTCAACGCACACGATTGGTGGAACGTGCATCGACGATCTCTCCAATTTGATCATGGAGAGGAGGCGATCTCGTGGACGAACTTTCGTGCCGCGTTCGAAGAGGAGTTTATACCCCCTCCAGTGCAACGTCAGAGGGAAAACGATTTCGTGCAGCTACGGCAGGGCAGTATGACAGTCAAGCAATGCTCCGCTGAATTCAACTGACTCTCCAAATTCGCTAAGGCCTATTTACCTGATGCAGCGAGTCGAGCCAGAAGGTTTGAAGGTGGACTACGCCCTGCCATCTATTCGCACGTGGTCAATAATCAGTATGGAACAATACGTGAAGTCATGAATCACGCCCTATCGCTCGAGCCACAGTATCCTCACGTTTCCACCGGCGCTGTGCATACCTACAATCACAAACGCCAAGGCAACGATAGAGGAAACAACTCTACAAGGCGACAAAACAATGGTGGTCGGAATAAGACAAATGTAGGAGTGCGTTGTGAGCACTACCACAGGCCGGGGCACACCATCGTTAATTGTTACTTGAAGAATGGGTCTTGTTACAACTGTGGCAGAAATGGACACCTGATTCGAAACTGTCCTCTCCCAGATCGCCGCCAGCAACAAAATAATCCCTAACGGTTGGTTCTATTCCTAAGTTTCGGGACGAAACTTCTAATTAGTTGGGTAGGATATAGCGCCCCATTCCTCCTATTCGAGGAGCGCGGCTAAGAAACACAAAGACGGTATCGTTCGATCGGGATAGATTGAATTAAGAACTCGTCCTCGTTATGGATTTATTTCTTCGGAATCGATTCCCATATTCAGTGGACTGCTCCCCCGGGATCGACTTAGCGGCAGAGTCAGGAGGGACCTCTCCGCTGCTATCTTTTATTGCCTCGGTTTTCGATGTCGCTTGTTGCTTTCGTGCTTTGAGTTGGTTTTGGGATTTGCATGTTTTCTTTGAACGGTTTCGATGGTTTTCATTGTTTTCGTTCATTGACTTGCACTTCAATTCCGAGATTGGAAAAAGAGCAAGAAGTATTAATCAAGCTGTTCGTGTGCAGGTGAACGAGCAGTAGGCGGCTAGCGAGCGGAGTCGTGAAGCGCCTCTTTCCTTCTTCTTTCCAACTTCTAAGTGAGTGGCTACCAACCCGATTAGCTAGCCCTGCTTCCAAGCTTCGCGCCCTAAAAATCTGCATTCTTCTTTGCCCCGATCAAACGATACCAAGTAATAATAAAACATACCAAGATAAAAAGGGAATAGACTTGGTTTGTAATGCTTGTCATTCAACTTGGGAACGATTACTTACAATGCATGCTTATTCGTTTAGAATGTTCAACATATATTTCAATTTTAGTTAGAATACATATTTCTTCTATAAATTATGCTATGCATTGGAACACACTTTAATTTGGCATAGATTGATCAGTAAGACTATGCAAAACTGTTTGGCTATGGAGCTCGCTCCTATTCGTTCGAAATTCGTTTGTAATTCGTGTGAAATAATTCGAACTAAATGTGCTCGATCACGGACAACTTGTGCACAAGGTATTTTGGCTTCCGCGGACGGCCGCCAGGGCACTGGGGCAAATCCGATCCGGGCGGAAGAGTTCGTATAGTCGTTTGTCATGGACGGGATGCTATGTAGCGAGGCTCGCCACCTGCGTTGCATAACATTCTTGTCCCGAGACTATAAACCGTCCCTTTGTGGCATCATGCCAGTGATCCTTGTGTATATTTAAACATGTTGCATACTAACTTGTGTCTTCGTGGCAGGGAAGGCAAGGTAAGTATTGTGCAGGTAATTCAGACGGGCAGGTAAAATCCACCGAACGGTGGCACGTTCATTTCAGTAAATTCTATATGCTGCTTACATGTAAATGAACTAAGGCAAGATAGAAACCCACAAATATGCATGCTTTACTAAAATAACGTGTTGATTGGTATAGTTCGGTTAGCTCGCCTTCACCAGCATGTTTCGATATGCTGACCCTCGTTGAAACAGGTTCTCCGCACCAAGGCGAACCGAGCGAGGAGCCGAAGTCGTCTTCCCGATCCAGTCCAGCTGTCGGCGCATCTTCACCGCGCCCTTTTGAAGCATTTTGAACCAGGAGCTTGTACTCTTCATACACATTGCAGCTCCGTGGCAAAGCCGTCCTCCACTCCGGAGGTCTTTATCATTTTGAGTTTATAAAAGGATGTAATGTACAGGACTGCTATCTCATTTTGAGTCAACACTTTTATAAGCCGTTCGGCATATTAGCTGACTCGTTCAGGAGTTTGTAATAGATGTTCATTATCAATAAAGAGAACTTTTTCATGTTATAAATCTGTGTTTTAATTTATCTGCGTACTCTGAATATGTGCTTGCTATGCAAAATACTTTAGCCTTGTGCGGGCGCAACCCCAGGCCCGCACGGCGGTCATGACTCGGGGGACGCCTCGGGGCGTGACACGGGATGTGCTGGCGAATGTGGAGGAAGTCGGCATTCAGGCCTCCGGCCGAGGGTGACGAGTTCTGGGGGGACGACGGGTTCAGGGTACATCGGGGTTGACAAGTCGGCAGTTCGTCGAACCTGGGCGGTCAGCGGACGGGAAGGGTGACGACGTTGGGAGGTGGTGGTGCTGGCGGTGAGTAGTGGTTCAGCGGAGAGGGCTCAGGCCGTCGGGTTGGGCTCCGGCGGTCTTCGACCGGGGATGGCCGGACACGGCGACTCAAGAGGGGTCGGGATAAAGATGAATAGAGAGGGTCGGCTAGGTTTTAGGTTTACAGCATATAAAAGAAAAGAAAAGTAAGGAAAATGAGTTTATATATATATGAAGGGGGTTTGGTTTGACCTAAAAGTTGACTTTGGTCAAAGCCCTCTTGGAATTGGGCTTCTCATGTAGGTATTTCAAGGACTATGATTAAAATGGGTTCCAAATCAATGGCTAGGATTGCATTTGGTTCAAAGTTTGGAGGGCTATGGTTCGAGGAGGTTGGTGTTCAATTACACACTCCCAAAATCATGGAAAAATATAAATGAGGGGAAAATAGATTTTATTCCTGTGTCGTGTCCAATGGGATGGATACCTCAGTGCACTTTTGCACCAAAGTGCCCAATAATAGAAAAACTGCACAAAGAATGATTTTTGGTTTTTATTTAATTAAATTTTAAATGGAATTGGTTGCGACGAATGTCGTGCGTCTATATGAACACGACAAGACATGATTATGATTCTGACCAGGATTAAGATAACAGTCTGGCATGTCTAGGACAAGGTATGAAATCTGTTGGAAGACAGGGGCTAGTGTAGCGCTTTATTTATCGGACAACGGTAAGGTGCAACGATCAATTAAAATCATAATTATTTAGACATAATTAATTATCATGCAATTATTTATATTTTAATTACGGAAAGACAAAAATACCCTTAATTCGAAAAGTGAGGGTGACAAGTCTACCCTCCTTAAAAGAATTTCGTCCTCGAAATTTAATTAACTATCACTAGAACAAGCAATCAATTAATGAATTATACCTCAAGTCTCGAAGAGATATGGATACCGCTCGCGCATTTCGTCCTCTCTCTCCCAAGTTGATTCTCCTGGAGAGTGATTTTTCCATGCAACACGAACCAAGGGAATAGTCTGGTTCCGCAATATCTTCTCTCTACGATCCAAGATCTCTACTGGTTGTTCAGGATAACTGAGTGTCGGTCCAACTTCGATCTCCGAGTGATCTAATACGTGACTAGGATCTGCCACGTACCATCTCAGCTGTGACACGTGGAACACGTTATGTACTCCATCTAGAGCAGGCGGCAAGTCTAGTCTATAGGCCACTGCACCGACCCTTGTAAGAACATTGAAGGGCCCGATGTATCGTGGACTAAGCTTTCCTCCTCTGCCGAAATAAATCTTGCCCCGTGTTGGAGAAATCCGTAGGAACACCAAATTGCCAACCTAGAACAACGATCTTAACACGCAATCTAAACAAAACAATCACAAACCAAACAAAATAAATCAAAACAATACCTGAAACTTTAGGGGTCTACGGTGGCTATCGGCCCAATGCCGCTGTCTGTCCTGCGCCACTCGCAGTCTGTCTCTGATAAGTTTTACCTTTTTTGCTGCCTCTACGACCATTTCTGGTCCTAACAAGGCTCTTTCTCCAACATTATCCTAAGATAAAGGGGTACGACACCTCCGTCCATATAAAGCCTCGAATGGTGACATCTCAATGCTGGTCTGGTAGCTGTTGTTGTAAGCAAACTCTACCAAGTGTAGATGATCCTCCCAAGAACCTCCGAGATCCAATACGCAAGTGCATAACATATCTTCTAGAGTCTGAATAGTCTTTCAGACTGCCCGTCTGTCTGAGGGTGATATGCGGTACTGAACTTGAGCTGAGTGCCCAAGCTAGACTGCAGGCTCCTCCAGAAATGAGAAGTGAAACGACTATCCCGATCTGAGACAATACTCACAGGAACTCCATGTAATATGACAATCTGCTGTACGTACATCTCTGCTAGCCTCTCCGTCGAAGTATCCACTTTAAAAGGCAAGAAGTGGGCTGATTTGGTCAACCTATCCACGATGACCCAAATTGCGTCCTTTCCTCCTGGAGAACGAGGAAGTCCTGAAACGAAGTCCATAGTCACGTGCTCCCACTTCCATTTTGGAATGGGTAAGGGTTGAAGCAATCCCCCTGGCCTCTGTCGATCTGCTTTCACCTGTTGGCACACTAAACATAGGGATACGAAGCATGCTACTTCGCGCTTCATACCATACCACCATACATGCTTCCTCAATCTCGATACATCTTGTTGGCTCCGGGATGCATCGAGTACTGAGAGCGGTGTGCCTCCTGTAAAACTTCTTCGCGCAGCTCTCCGCTTGGCACACACATCCTCGTGCAATGTCGTAAGGATCCATCATCCGCAATAGTAAAATCATCTATCAATCCTGCCTGAACTTATGCCCTAATATTCCTTAGAGTCTCATCATCATACTTTGCCGCTCTAATTCTGTCCATTAGTTCTGATTGAATCTGCAGTCCCCACATCTGAATCTCAGCTCCTGGAACTAATACCTTAATTTCCAAGCTCTCAAGATCAGCTAATAAGTGTCTATCCGAAGTCAAACACATAGCCATTGGGTACCTGCTCAAGGCATCCGCGACTACGTTGGCTTTCCCTGGATGATACTGTAATGAGATATCAAAGTCTTTTATCAATTCTAACCACCTTCTCTGTCTCATATTCAGCTCCTTCTATGTAAACACGTACTTTAAGCTTTTGTGGTCTGTGAAGATCTCCACACACTCTCCGTACAGATAGTGCTTTCACAGCTTTAGGGCAAAGATAACTGCTGCTAACTCCAGATCGTGAGTGGGGTAGTTCTTTTCATGAGGGCATAATTGTCTTGAAGCATAGGCAATTACTTTCCCGTGTTGTTGAAGAACGCATCCGAACCCTTTTTCCCGAAGCATCACTGTAGATAGTGAACCCACCTGTCCCTGAGGGCAACGTCAAAACTGGTGCTGTCGTCAATCTCCTCTTCAGCTCATCGAACGTGGCTTGGCATTCTTCTGTCCAGACAAATTCCACATCCTTCTTGGTCAGTCTAGTCATTGGCTCTGCAATCTTAGAGAAGTCTTGTACAAATCTTCTGTAGTATCCTGCTAATCCGAGAAAGCTCCTGATTTCAGCTACCGTACTAGGGGTAGCCCATGACTTCACTGCCTCTATCTTCTTTGGGTTAACTAAAATTCTGTCACCCGTCACCATGTGTCCAAAAAATTCAACCTTTTCAAGAAAGAACTCACACTTTGAAAGCTTTCCGTATAATTTCTCTCTCCTGAGTGTTTCTAAGACTATTCTCAAGTGCTCTTCATGCTCTTCTGGGGTTTTTGAATATACTAGAATGTCGTCAATAAACACCACTACGAACTTGTCAAGGTACTGGTGGAACACCTTGTTCATCAAGTTCATAAATACTGCTGGTGCATTGGTTAAACCAAACGGCATTACTGTAAATTCAAACTGGCCATATCTGGTTCGAAAGGCAGTCTTCGGTATATCTTCTTTCTTCACTTTCACCTGGTGATAGCCTGACCTCAAGTCTATTTTTGAAAACACCTTCGCTCCGCTCAATTGATCGAAAAGATCATCTATCCTCGGCAGCGGGTATTTGTTTTTGATAGTGAGGTTATTCAAAGCTCTATAATCGATACACATACGTACCGTGCCATCCTTCTTCGGTACAAATAATACCGGTGCTCCCCATGGCGATGAACTGGATCTAATAAAACCTTTGTCTTCAAGCTCCTCAACTTGTTTTTTTAGTTCTACCAATTCGTTGTTGTTAACTCTATAGACATGTTGTGAAATAGGCTCTGCTCCTGGTATCAAGTCTATAGAGAACTCAACATCTCTGTCTGGTGGCAAACCTGGCAACTCCTCTGGAAATACATCCAGGAATTCCGCTATAAGTGGATGCGGTGACTCTTCTTCTTCCACCTTGGCTCCGCAAAAAGTGCCTCTGCTCCGCTCCTCTGCTCCTCTGACAATCTCAAACTCTGGCTCTCCTGGTGGTCGAAATACTACTCTACCTTCGCGACAATCTATAGAAGCATGGTGTTTACTCAGCCAGTCCATTCCGAGTACAATATCGTATTCCGGAAGTGGTATAACGAGTAAACTTACACTCAACTCTCGGCCTTCCAATGACACTCTCCGATCCTTGCAACAATCACGGACTAGGATAATGCCTCCTCCTGTCGTGATCTTGCAAGTCCTATCTAATGGTTCCGTTTCTAAATAATACTTAACGGTATAAGATACAGATACGAAACTATGGGAAGCGCAAGAATCAAACAATGCAAGTGCTGGAATAGAATCGAGTAAAACTGAAACTGAAATCACGTCTCCAGCTGGCTCGGCCTCCTCGGTGGTCATGGCATAAGCTTGTCCTTGTGGTGCTCCTCTCTGTTGCTGCTGCTGCTGCGCAAACCTCTCCTGCTGCGATGGAAGTGGAGGTCCTCTCTGCTGGCCTCCTGGTACAATAAGTGCTCTGGCTGGTCCTCTCGGAGCTGCTCCTCCTCCTTGGCGATTCTGAATAGTTGGGCAGTCCCTCAGCTGATGTGCTGCTGATCCACACGATAAGCAAGTGCCCAGCCTTTTTTTGCAGATGTCTCTTGTATGTCCCATCTTCCCGCAGTACGAACATGGGGTAGCGAGTTGATTATGCCTCTGTGGTTGCTGTTGTTGAGCATGTCCTCGAACTGGTGCCTGTTGTTGGTGTTGCTGCTGGTGTTGTTGCTGGTGTTGCTGCTGGTACGGCCTATGTTGTTGTTGAAAGTGTGGGCGCTTGGCTGGTCCTGTGTTACCTCCTGTTGCTCCAGAAATATCGCGTCCTCTCTTGGGCCTGAGGTCCAAGTCATCTTCGGCAATCTGAGCATCCATCAGAATACCCTCAAATATAGCAGTACGTCGTCCCGAAATACGAGACTTGATCTCCCTATTTAATCCCTTCCTGAATTTTCGAGCTCTGTCTCCTGGGTCTCGAATCATCGATGGCGCAAATTGACTCAATCGGCAAAACTCTGCAGCATATTCGTCGACTGACATGCCTCCTTGGACTAAGTCATGGAACTGACTTTCTAATGCTCCCAAGGCTACGTCAGGAAAGAATTTCTCTTTGAAGAGTTCCTTAAAGTCCTCCCAAGTAAGTCCTTCAGCGGCGAGTCTCGGCTCTGTACGATACCACGTCAGGGCGATATCAAACATCTGACTGCCAGCGGCCTCTATCTGAAGAATCTCTGGAATCTGTGATAAGCGCAAATTCCTTTCTATGTCTTCTAACCATTCGTCAGCATATAATATTCCTTCTGTGCCTTTGAACTCTTGAGGCATCATCCTCTTAAAGTCCACTATGGTACCGGGCCTCTGTTGTTGTTGACCTTGATGTGGCGGTTGTCGTGCTACTCTCTCCACAGCCTGGAGAGTCATCTGATGAGCATTCTCCATGCTCTCTCTCATCAGTTCGGTCTACGCCTGGTGTGCTTCTGCTTGCATTCTCTGAGCCTCAGCTTGAACATGCTGAGCTTCTGCTGTTACTCTCTGGGCCTCTAGCATGCCCTGCATCAATGCGAACATCTGTGCCCCGTCAGCGGGCACTCCTCCGGGAATCGGTGCCGTTGGTGGTGGAAGGTTGTCTGTCATAGCTGGGGCAATCCTTTGTATAGGTGGAGGAGGAATCCCGTTAGTTGCAGACACTCCCACACGAACAGGATATGTAGGAGAATCTCCAGGTATCTGTTCGTCAGGTTGAAAGGTGGCAGTCCTCTCTGAATTGGCTGCTCTCATTCTCATGGATCTAGTATTCGACGACATCCTGAATACAGATCAAAGAATCAATTAAGGTGATAGATATAATATTATCAAGGAAGGACACTAAAGTGCTAAAAGAAGCAATCCATTAGAGTAGCAATATGAAGTTCAGAGTTTCCTAGTGTGATTGAGTATATTCTCATCCTAGATCCTATTTCCTATATCCTAGCACAGGCTCGCAGCAGTACAACTAAGTTGTCGCACTACTACGATATCGCATAACTTGCGAAACTAGACCTGCATGGGCCACCACTAAAAATGTGTCACGACCCGCACCCGATATGGGGGCACGAGAGCGTGGGTACGTCCAGCCTATGCCGCAGTATCGGTGGTAGAACGCTGTCAAGGTCACAGTAATACTAGATAACTAACACCTGTCAATAATATCCATCTCCATAATCTCACAATATAACTCAATCACAACAACTATAAGGCACGATAAAAGATAAAAGAAATAACATAGTTAAACACCATGTCCCAACATAAAGATAACTCACAGTCTAGCTGTCCAACACAAGTCACCAATTAAACTTAACATAAGACTAAACATTAACTGAAATAACCTCCATAAGTCTCAAGTATAAATAAATACTATCTAGATAGTTGTAGGCAAAGTCTCATCTAGAAGCATGGTCTCCTCTAGGATCTCTGGTATATAGTCTGCATCTATACATGGTCCGTAGTGCGTGGTACAGAAATCCTCAAGATTCTCTGGAAAAAATATCCAGTCAGGATTGGAACGAAATACACCTCTAACAGCAGTTCCACATATATTGACAAAAACTATAAAACAGTGTAAAAAAATACAAGACAGATATGAAATAACTGGAATTAAGAAATACTGGAATAAAGGAAATGCTGGAATAAATATTGGAACATCATCACCAATAGCATCTGACAAGGAATAGAACTATAAGTGTACGCAAGTACAATGAACTGATATATAAGTGTGTATAAGGCAACAACTAGAACATGTGGAAATACAGGATCAGTCTATCAAGATACATGTCAAGAATCATCTATCTAAGTGTGTGAAACATCAGTATATCATATGATCGGCTTGGGTTATATGACTCATTACATGGATTAGCGATCATCCCCAACAGGTCAGGCTAACCAGAATGTAACAGCGATGAGGCATGTAAGGGTAAGGCTGCACCGACGTGAGATGTGGGTGAGCTAATGCTGCATGTAAGGTTGGGTATGATCACATAACTACTAATATTTCCCCTCTTTCCTCCAGCTAGCACGATGGATCCTAATCATGACTCCTCGTGACAGGTCTCAATGATGCCAACTCGTGTAAAGATTGTGTCAGAGTCATGTAAGCTATACAACAAGGATTATAGAGATAATCAACATAATGGAAACTGTCAGAGAATGTACTCGCCTGTGGTCCTTAGCTGGCAATACCAATATCCGGGTTCCAGGTTACCGTCTGAGTGATCCAACAGTCCTATAGATATATCATAAACACAATACTGTATCAGACATTGCTCTAGCACTCAATCAACATAATGATCTCAACAGGCTACGCTAAGGATCACAGGTCGATGTACCTACGGGGTATCCGTGGTCACATTCAAGACATCTAGCACATATAATACATAGTACATACTATGACTAACGTATCTCATAATACTAATTAATTACAATAGATATATGTATATACATACTTAATAGTGTTTATACTATGCACATATATACATATTAACATATTTTAGAGATATATATATATACAAGACATATACATATGTATATATGCAATGAAGATATACCATATATATATATATATATATATATATATATATATATATATATATATATATATATATATATATATATATATATATATATATATATATATATATATATATATATATATATGTTCCAAAATATGTTTAACACATACTAATACATACGCAAGTATATACATACTATCATATACTAACTACTCTACGGTTAATACGTATGAAATACTGCAAGGAATACGTGTATACGTGTACATGTATATGCATGCGAGGGGTTCGAACCTGTATACGTGAAATGAAGGGTTCGATGTCGAGGTCGTCAGCAGCAGATCACGGCGTAGTCTCCGGCTGTCGGCAGCGGCGTGTAGTCGGGAAGGTCGACAGCAGGTCGGTGTCTTCGTCGGCGAGTTCTGGTTGGCAGCAGGTCGGTGGCTTCGTCGGCTCCGGGCTGAGTCGAGGTGAGGCAGGGCGACGTATACAGCGGGGATGGCGAGGTCCGGGATGTGCAGGCGAATGTGGAGGAAGTCGGCGTTCAGGCCTCCGGCCGAGGGTGACGAGTTCTGGGGGGACGACGGGTTCGGGGTACAGCGGGGTCGACAGGTCGGCGGTTCGTCGAACCCGGGCGGTCAGCGGACGGGAAGGGTGACGACGTTGGGAGGTGGTGGTGCTGGCGGTGAGTAGTGGTTCAGCGGGGAGGGCTCAGGCCGTCGGGTTGGACTCCGGCGGTCTTCGACCGGGGATGGCCGGACACGGCGACTCAAGGGGGGTCGGGATAAAGATGAATAGAGAGGGTCGGCTAGGTTTTAGGTTTACAGCATATAAAAGAAAAGAAAAGTAAGGAAACTGAGTTTATATATATATGAAGGGGGTTTGGTTTGACCTAAAAGTTGACTTTGGTCAAAGCCCTCTTGGAATTGGGCTTCTCATGTAGGTATTTCAAGGACTATGATTAAAATGGGTTCCAAATCAATGGCTAGGATTGCATTTGGTTCAAAGTTTGGAGGGCTATGGTTCGAGGAGGTTTGTGTTCAATTACACACTCCCAAAATCATGGAAAAATATAAATGAAGGGAAAATGGATTTTATTCCTGTGTCGTGTCCAATGGGATGGATACCTCAGTGCACTTTTGCACCAAAGTTCCCAATAATAGAAAAACTGCACAAAGAATGATTTTTGGTTTTTATTTAATTAAATTTTAAATGGAATTGGTTGCGACGAATGTCGTGCGTCTATATGAACACGACAAGACATGATTATGAGTCTCACCAGGATTAAGATAACAGTCTGGCATGTCTAGGACAAGGTATGAAATCTGTTGGAAGACAGGGGTTAGTGTAGCGCTCTATTTATCGGACAACGGTAAGGTGCAACGATCGATTAAAATCATAATTATTTAGACATAATTAATTATCATACAATTATTTATATTTTAATTACGAAAAGACAAAAATACCCTTAATTCAAAAAATGAGGGTGACAGTCTAGGAGGGTTCTACAACACTAATTACACTACATAAAAGTAATTAGCAAGGGGAAAGTTAGGGTTTACCTCTTGGGAGTTGAAATCCCAAGGCCATAGTCCCCGATCTACTTGGAATCACTTCCCTCAAGCTCCAAGCCACCAAATCTAGCCTCCACACTAAATCTAGGCTCCTCACACCTAGGTTAGGGAAAATACAAGGTTAGGGTTTACATAAAGAAGAAGGAATAGAAGAAAGAAGGAAGAAAAAGGAAGGAAAACTCACCTTGAAGAAGAAGGAAGAAGAAAGAAGAAGTGGAGAAGAAGAAGAAGTGAAGAATATGAAGAAGAAGAAGAAGAAGAACCAAAGGGGGAGGGCTGCTGCTGTGTTCCACGGAAATGGGGGTAGGTAGGGGCCGGCCATGTAGTTAAAGAGGTTACATAAGTCACCAAATTCCCAAAACAACCCTACTTGACTTGGTTTCGGGTTTCGGGTTCCAAAAGCACTCAAACTAGCTCCAAATCTCTCCAAATAACCTCCTAAAAATAAAATAAATATTTCTAAGCCCCAAAATAATCCTTACAAGGGTGTTGGCTGGGTCGGACATGGGTCCACTAGGGTCGGACATGGGTCCAGGCTAGCCAAAACCCTAAAACAATCATTAAAAAAATAATACAAGCATTAAATAAATATAATTATAATTAATTAAATACAATACACAATTTACCAAATAAAAGTAAAAAAAATAACCCTATTTTCTAGAATTGGGTAGTGACACAATGTCGGCACGACCTCCTCCATATGCTCATCTATCTACATGGTTTCGTCAGCAGGAGGAACATTGGACGAGGGAGTACTATCAGGCCTGGAACTACTCGTCCCAGAAGTGATGCCATATAACATCGTCGCAGTCGGAGATATGACTGGTCGATATACTGGAGTACTAGGCGACGAGGATCCAGAACCAACAGTAGGCAGTACCGAAGGAGCACTTTGTCTACCTTGGGACCTACAGAACCCTCCGTGTCGTCCTGTCATACCTGATAACAACATATGATGAATAAAGAAATACACAAATATATAGTACATTCTACAGTCAAAATGTTATGCATATCTCACAGCATTCATAGAATTGTAAAGTAAGTAACTAGTGGTGTCACAAGTCTAAATGGATAGTACATTCTACAGTCAAAATATAATACATATCTTCGTCAAAATAGTACATTCTACAGTCAAAATATAAAATATTTTATTTTCAATCATCTTCAGAAAAATTATCTAGTTCGCCTTCCTTGTCCTCCACTTCCTCTTCCTTCTCGTCTTCACTTTCATCTACTTCGTCTTCATCTTCGTCTTCCTCTTTGTATAATTCTACATCTTCTACATTATTACTCGTGTAATGAGTAACTTCCGTTGAGTCCACATCTACAATATTTGTTACAAGAGGTAGCTCGTCCTCCTGATAAGATATTTCGTCAATGTCAAAGATATTTCTAGCTTTAGTCTTGCATACAGCCCACCAATCCGACCTCGCTGTCCCTCGTCTAGGATAAGTTGTGAAGTACATGAGCTAAGCCTGACTTGATAGGACAAATGGTTCGTAGCCTTGATATCTATGCTTGTAGTTTATATCCACAAGGCCTTGCTTGTCAATTTTCTAACCTTGATCTTGAATCGGATCGAACCATTCACACTTGAATAGCATGATCTTAGCAGGTTATATGCCATAATTATATGTCAACTCCATAATCTCTCGTAAGATGCCAAAAAAATTATTGCCTGGATCGACGTCTTTGTAGTTCAAAGATTTGATACACAAACAACTGTTTTTCGTTAAATCAAGATCCAGAAAGCTATCTCTGATAGGAACATTTGTTGACTTGAACCTGAACCCATTCACACAGAAACTTGGCCATATTATAACGGCAGTAATTGGTCCCTTGGCTAGAGTTCTAATAGATTCAGTCTCGGGTGTTATTAGACGATCGACCTAAATACCAAAGTAGCGATAGTAAGTTATTTATTGTGCAAGTGCAGAAAGAAAAAGTAATTACCAAGCTTCTTAAATATGCGCTCAACCAAGAAGGAAAGTGGCATCTCATTTCTTGTTCTACTTCTTCGTCTGTTATGTATGGTCTAACCGACCTCAACTCATCATTATATGTGCTGAAAAACAACGAAGCAACCGCTGATTAGTAGCTTATACTATTACATTGAGATGATGTAAACGTGGACGTATTAATTACTTACCCCTCTAGCTTCTCCACTTCATCCTCGTCACAATTGAGTAATATATATAACTGAGCAGCCCTTAGCTCGTCGTCATTCAAATATCTCTTCTTCATTTTCCCCGAAGGCTTTTCGGACGCATTGAATACTTTGAGTATTGCATCATTAGATTTCTGATATCCGTCGTCATTTCTTGGAGCTCTCGTTCTATTAGTAGCAATATGAGGTTTGAAATGCGTCAAGCAAAAGTTTGTAATCTTCTCGAGAACATAAGCTTCACAAATAGAGCCCTCAACCCGTGCTTTATTTTTTACCTTTCTCTTTAGGTGATTCAGATGCCGCTCGAAGGGGTACATCTACCGATAACCGACAGGACCACCAACACGTGTCTCATAGGAAAGATAAATTGACAAATGCTCCATAGAGTCGAAGAATCCAGGAGTAAACACCTTCTCGAGCTTACATAGTGTTACCGCAATATCCTTCTCTTGCTTTTCTAGACGATCGACGAGCAACTTAGTAGAACAAAGATCTCTGAAGAATATGCTGAGCTCTGTCAATGGATCACAAACGACATGCGGTAAGAATTTTCGAAATACAATCGGAATTAATCTCTCCATGAATACGTGATAATAGTGGCTCTTCATAACCACCAATTTGTTCTTCTTGAGGTCGGCGCATCTTCTCAAGTTCGACACGTACCCGTCTGGAAACTTTAGACCCTGAATCCACCTACAAAGTCTTCCTTTATCCTCTTTCTCCAGTGATAAAACTGACTTAGGCTACTTTAACTTTCAATTCCCCTCCTCTATCAAATGCAACGAAGGACGTCTACATATTTCTTCTAAGTCCAACCTGGTCTTCGGATAGTCTTTCATCTTCCCCTTTACCTCCATTATAGTATTAATTATGTTATCAAACACATTCTTCTCGATATGCATGACATCAAGGTTATGTCTGATCAGATTGGTGCTCCAATATGGCAGATCCCAGAATATACTCCTCTTCGTCCAGTTATGGGTGCGACCAAATCTGTCACACTTGTACCCCTTAGCAGGCTCTTCGATAGCACTTGGTAAATCTTTTACCTCTTCCCATATCGTGTTTCCGGGCTACCTTGGTGGTGGATTGGCCTTCTCCACAACGCCCGTACGAAAAGTATTCATGTTCCTCCTGTACGGATGATCCTTCGACAAAAATTGTCGATGACAATCGAAGAAGCACGGTTTTCCTCCGTGTTTCAAACGAAAAGCCTTAGTATGGTCCATGCAATACGGACATGAGAGACGACCATGAGTGCTCCATCCCGATAACAATCCATATGCCAGAAAGTCGTTGATGGTCTACATAAATGCTGCCCTTATCTGAAAATTCTACTTTCTGGAAACATCGTACGTGTTGGCACCTACTTCCCACAGCTGATTCAACTTATCTATCAAATGCTGTAAATATACATCGATGTTCCTCTTCGGATTGTTCGGACCCGGGATAATAACGGTTAGGAACATATACGGAGTCTTCATGCACATCCAAGGAGGTAGATTGTACGGAGTGACGATCACAGGCCAACATGAATACTGGGAGCCCAAAGTCCGAATGGGGTAAAACCGTCGGAGGAGAGCCCCAATCTGACATTACGCGGATCCGAATCAAAATCTGGATACTCTCGATCAAAGTGCTTCCATGCTTCTCCATCGGATGGATGATCCAATACTCCTTCGATCTGTTTCTGCCTGTGCCAACTCATGTTTTCTGCAGTCTCATTCACCATAAACATCCACTGTAACAGCGGCGTCAAAGGCAAGTAGTGCATCGAATTGGTAGGCTTCTTTGCACCGACAGACGTTTCTCTTCCAATAGCCTTGTAGCGATCAGCACCACAGAATCTGCATGCATCTTCATCATTTTCGTCTTTGTAGTACAACATGCACCCGTTGCGACATGCATCAATTTTATTATATCCCATCCAGAGCGATCTCACCATCCTGTTAGATCGGTAGAAGTCTTTAGGCAACTTTGCATCCTCTGGTAAGAACTCTATAATCAAATCCATAAGTCGGTTATAGCATTCTTGCGACATGTTAAAATTGGACTTGATGCTCAACAATCTTGTAACAACCTCCAACGGTGAATGATCTTCACAACCAGGATATAATGGAGTCCTTGCATTCTCCAGCAACTCCATAAATTTCGCAGCATCGGTATTCGGTGCCTCCTCAGCTGCATTATGATTGTCCGGATCAAATATAGGCCCTGCCGCATCAAAAACCATGTTTACCCACCCATCGTCGTAAGCAGCGTAGTCGTGGACATCTATATATGGCTCCACATAAGGCTCTGACTCCGATGCTAAAGACACAAGTTCTCCGTGCGTGGTCCACTGATAGTAATTCGACGTAAAATCCTTCGAGTACAAATGATATGTAACTTCCACTTATGGATGATATTTCAAGTTACGATATCTCACACACGGACACTTAATTTTGGTACCGTCCATGTACTGAGGGAACGCCTTGGCGAACTGTAGGAACTGTTGTATACCCTTAATGAATTTATCCCGCACACCACACATGTCATCAGGATGACGGTTGTACATCCACGAACTATGAAGCAGACCATTTCTAGATACTTCTGCAGCAAAAATGAATATACAATTACCTTCAAGTATATACTCATCGTTAAATATAGTACATGCACTGATACTCCTAGTCCTAGCATATATACTCATCGTTAAATACAGTACATGTACTGATACTCACTGCTACCTTCAAGTATGGTTGTTTGAGTGATTGAGTGAGCTCGGGTCACTAGGGAGAGCAGTTCACAGTTTTCAGTGTGTATATATACTTATCAGCCCTTGTTTCTACTTGTGAAATATATTCTAGATACTGTTCTGTACTGCGATATTCTACCTTCTTTATGGCACACATAAAGAATCAGTTATTACTATTATATGTTATAAAGTTTTCTATTGTTTGATACTTAACTGTCCATGAACTTATAACCTTTTGTTTCAACACCATTTAGTAAATTTTCCATGAACTTATCATAATTATGAAATCTTAAGTGTTGTTGGAGAACAGACTTGCAATTTTGGTGCTTTAACAATTTAAGTTTATTAATACCATGAATATTATATCTCTATACCTTTTTATCACTAAAGGAACTATTAGATCCAATATTTCAGCTAGATAAGTTAAAGCTGGTCAGGCAGAACTAAAGTATATATTCTCGGTATGTTACAAGATAATAGCTATTGGCTTAATATATTCTTGTATTTCAATAGAAGGGGTTGTGGTCATGCTTAATTAGGCCGAATTTGCATTGTTGATGATTTTCTAGAACTAGTCAAGAAAATATTTTGATAGAAGACTTCTCGCGCTTTCAAAAGATACCCTAAAAAGTAACTAGCTTATCAAAACAATAAACAAAGTCAGATATTACAAAACAACTTATATTGTGGCTTTTTATATAAATAAGCAAAAGCACTTCTTTTTAATTTCAAATTCTGATAATGGTACATACACTTATCCTTAGTCATTAGCGCAAGCTATAGGAGATTAATGGAATCATTAAATAAATATTAGAACAATCCCCTTACCTATAACCAAGGATCAACAATTAGAGCCTATTTTTAGGCTGGTTGACAAGTCTAGCCAGTTGTCACTTTGCAAGATCAATGGCACCTAACGTCCATGATATATTAATACCCTAAAGGCCGCATAGACAGAGAACATGGACCGTACAAAGTATAGATGTATGATTTACTGACCAGTTTAGCCTTATAAGATATTTATGTCACATATGTTTAAAATTCCACGCGACTACAAAATCATGACTGATTAAGACCTCTAATTCTACATTATCAATTATACCGATCAACAACACATCTCGATGCCCCTTGCCACAACAAATGACCACCAAGGCTGGGTCTCGACGATTACGATAAACATAATAGAACAAAAAAGTAAATTAATATTGTATAATTAACTAACACATATATTATTCTAATAAAATAATCAATACAGGTAATTCATGATCAATAAAAATATTACTTTAATGACTTAGAAGTCTCTGGGCAATCCAATTATCCTTCTTTCTGTAGTTGAAAATAGATACAAAGTTCTCATGAAAGGAACCAATAATCAAAGAACAAGAAGAAAGAATGAAGAAATAACTAATTGCTCCATGGCTTTGATTTTCATCTCTTTCTTCTGATAGATATAATATTTAAAAGTTGTTATGATTTGGTAAAGGTTCATAATTTGCCCATTTAAACACAATCTCTCTTTGTGAGTTTTCTTAACTAATCCCCATGTGTGCCTTATTTAAGGGAGTATTAGAATTAGAAAAAGATTACCATAGGCATTCCCAAATTCAATTTTGATGCCATACAAATTCAAATTGTTTAAATTTAGCATATTATTTTTATATTGTTATGTGTTATATGATTTCAAAGTAACATTACAAATTGATAATGATACACATAAATTAATGTTATTTAAAATAATTGCTAAAGTAACAGCAATTGGATTATGATACACTTAGGAGTGTTAGCTTCCTTTATCTGCATTTTACATTACGGACATGGAGCGTCAGCTACCATGAGTGGAATCTTACCCCAGACCATTTAGATGGCCCGGTTGGAAAGATCTTCTTGAACTCAACGAAGGATGAGTTTGATAATAACAGGGGCCTGAGGGCATAGACTATAGTTCTTTGTATTACTTTATATATTGATATAAGAATAGTACAAAGCACTAATTAGCTGGCTACTGACCTAGGAAGTCATATAAGTGAGAGCAATCAACAGTCGTACAACAAGAAGCATCGTCCAGTGAGCAGTATACTCAGCAAGGAGGTGGCAAGTGAGAGCAATCAACATCAAAGAAGATCAACAGCAGCAGCAAGTACAGTTTGTAGTGCATTAATGCACTGAGATGCAAGCAGGGCACAGCAATGAGTAGTCCCAGTACAATTTCAGTACAGTACAGCAAGCCAAGGCTTGCACTAGGAGTCAGCAAGAACACAGAGCATGGGTCTGTCACATGTGTGTGTCATGTCTGTTACGTGTGTATCGTGTCTGTCACGTGTGTGTCATGTCTGTGTAAGTTTTGGGTTAGGGTTAGTGTCACATGTGTGTGTATGTCGTGTCTGTGTCTGTGCCTGTCATGTGTGTGTGTCGTGTCTGTGTCTGTGTCATGCCGTGTCCTGTGAGAGAGAGAGAGAGTGAGAGAGAGAGAGAGTTAGGGTTTACCTAGAGGAGGAGGAGGGGGAGGAGGACGAGGGGGACGTCGGAGTAGGCCGCTGTGGAGGACGTCGGTCGCCGGAGAGGGGGGAGAAGAGGGGGGCGAGTTTTAAAATTTTAGGAGATTTCGATAGAAGGAGGGAATCGGAAACAAATTTTAGCGACGTTTAGCGACGTCAAATTATGACGTCGCTAATAAAAATATTTTGCGACATTGTAGACGTCGCTAAATATTTAAAATATAAACGTCGCTAAATACGTCACTAAACGTCACTAAATTATAAAACTCAGCGACGTTTAGCGACCTCAGATAACTTATAGCGAATATTCTTTTAAAAAACTAAATCATAGTCGCTAAACGTCGCTATATGTCGCCAAACAGCGACTTATAGCGACGTTAATATTTGGAGTCGCTGAAATCTTTAGTATTAGCGATGTTTTACTTCGACGTTGCTAAAAACGTTGCTAATCCCGCAATTTTTAGTAGTATTTTATTCGATTTTGGAGCATCAAATTCATTCATAGCTGCTAGCTTCGTAGCCACCCATAGAGTAGCTACCGCACCCCTTCCGAAGACTAAGAGAATTCTTACGGAAGATGGAATTATCCCAGTTAGTGACATTTGTAGATCTTGTTCGGTAGTAGTCTATGAGAGAGAGATGCGAGCTCAATTATTGATCTTTTCCATGCCGGATTATGATG
The DNA here is from genome assembly GCA_036927795.1 of Iris macrosiphon. NCBI lineage: Eukaryota > Viridiplantae > Streptophyta > Magnoliopsida > Asparagales > Iridaceae > Iris > Iris macrosiphon. The sequence goes on from JAYESA010000006.1 coordinate 226,779,636, forward strand.
TTGTACTTGGTATGGACTGGATGAGACAATACCATATGACTCTAGATTGCTGGCTTGGACGGGTTATATTTAGACCGCTTGGACATCCTGAGTTTGAGTTTCTTCGGGGAACCATAGAGCAAGGTGTTCAGCCTACACTTAGGGTACTCTCTGCACAAGGGGAGTCCGAGTACCCAAAGGTTGTATCAGAGTTTGTGGATGTATTTCCCGATGATCTTCCAGACTTACCACCTGATCGAGAAATAGAATTCGTAATAGACTTGACTCCAGGAGCAGAGCCTATCACTTCATCAGTGTATCGGCTAGCACCTAAGGAATTGGTAGAATTGAAGGAGCAAGTTGATGATCTTTTGGAGAAGGGTTTTATTCGACCCAGTATTTCACCATGGGGAGCACCCATACTATTTGTGCCAAAGAAGGATGGGATGGTACGCCTGTCTATTGACTACAGGATACTAAACGCTGTAACCATCAAGAACCGGTATCCCTTACCGCATATTGACGATCTATTCAATCAGTTGAGTGGTGCTTTTGTATTCTCAAAGATCGATCTTAGATCCGATTATCACCAGATTAGAGTGCGGAAAGAGGATATACCAAAGACAGCCTTCACGACCAAGTATGGACACTATGAGTTCTTAGTTATGCCGTTTGGTTTAACCAACATGCCAACTGTGTTCATGAGTTTGATGAATAGAGTTTTTCATCAGTACTTGGACAAGTTCATGGTTGTGTTTATTGATGACATATTGATATATTCCAAGAGCCACGAAGAGCACGAGGAGCATCTCAGAATCATGCTAGAGACGCTGAGACAGGATAAGTTGTACGCCAAACTCAGTAAATGTGAGTTTTGTATGGATAGGGTGCCTTTTCTGGGATATATCATCTCGGGAGAAGGACTTTCAGTTGATCAGAGAAGGTTGCTGCAATAGAAACTTGGCCTACACCTACATCAGTTGCGGAAGTGAGAAGTTTTTTCGGACTTGCTGGATACTATCGGAGGTTCATGGAAAATTTCTCAAGGATTGTGGATCCTATGACGCGGTTGACACGTAAGGATCAGGAGTTCGCATAAACGGAAGATTGTCAGAAGGCCTTTGAGGAGTTGAAGAGGAGATTGACGACAGCAGCAGTCTTGACTCTTTCTTCAGGATTGGGAGGCTTCGTTGTTTATAGTGATGCGTCAGGCAATGGACTATGGCAAAGTTATCGCTTATACATCGAGACAGCTGAAGGTTCATGAGAAGAACTATCCGACGCATGATCTTGTGCTAGCTGCAGTAATATTTGTATTAAAAATATGGAGGCACTATCTTTATGGAGAGAAGGTGGAAATCTTTACTGATCACATGAGTCTGAAGTACGTCTATACTCAGAAAGAGCTCAATATGAGACAGAGACGTTGGTTAGAGTTGATGGTCAATTTTGATATAGATTTTAGTACCATCTGGGCAAGGCGAATGTCGTAGCAGACGCACTCAGCAGGAAGCCCACATCTTATTTCTTGACGATGCAACCCCAGCTATTAGAGGATCTATAGGAGCTCAAGATAGAGGTTATTTTACCAAGGCAGAGTGAATTATTGGCGAATCTTGAAGTTTAGTCATCACTAGTAGAGAGGATTAAGGCGGCATTATCCACATATGCTAGGTTCCGGAGACTTAAAAAGAAGATGGAAGCCGACATGTAGACGTGACTTCAAATCTATGAGGACGGGATATTAAGATGCGAAAATCGCCTATATATTTTGAACGGAGAGTTGAGACATGAGTTGATGTCTGAATTACATAGCTCAATGTACTCTATTCATCCGGGAGGTGAAGATGTACCGACATTTGAGGCAGTACTATTGGTGGCATGGGATGAAGAGAGAGATTACACGATTAATGGCAAAATGTTTGTTTTGTCAACAAGTTAAGACCGAGCATCAGAGAACTGCTGGTATGTTACAGCCGCTTCCCATACCCGAATGGAAGTGGGAAATATCACTATGGATTTTGTTATAGGATTTCCAAGAAGCCCCAGTGGGAAGGATGCAGTCTGGGTTATTGGGGATCAACTCACCAAATCGATATATTTCTTGTCGTTCAAAGTTGGACAGTCCATGGAGTTTCTAGCGACATGTATTTACGATAGATCGTAAGATTACATGGAGTACCGATTAGTATTGTGTCAGATCGTGACTCAAGATTCATATCCTATTTTTGGCAAAGCATGTAGGAGAGTCTTGGTACCCGACTTAAGTTCAGCACTGCTTACCATCCACAGACAGACGGTCAGTCGGAGCGCACGATTCATATCCTGGAGGATATGCTGAGGTCGTGCATTTCAGAGGGTCTTGGGAAGACCATTTGCACTTGGTGGAGTTCTCTTACAATAACAGCTACCAGGCGAGCATCCAGATGGCACCTTTCGAGGCATTGTACGGCAGGAAGTGCAGGTCACCGATATGTTGGAGTGAAGTTGGCGAGCGTCAGATACTCGGTCCGGAGTTAGTGATTTAGACAGTTGAGAAGGTGAAGCAAATTCAGAGTCATCTTCGTGTAGCTCAGGACCGACAAAAGCATTGGGCTGACACACACCGCCGACCTTTGGAGTTCAAGGAAGGAGAACATGTATTCTTGAGAATCTTACCTACTCGAGGTACTATTCGATTTGGGAGTGGAGGCAAGCTGAGCCCGAGGTACATTGGGCTATTTGATATTTTAGAGCGTATTGGTGAGGTGGTGTATCGTCCTGCATTACCCCCATCTCTAGAGGGAGTGCATGATGTATTACATGTCTCACAGTTGAGAACGTACGTGACTGACCCAAGTCACGTAGTCGATCATTCTAAGATTTCAGTGGGAACTAGCTTGAGGTATGAAGAGCAGGCAGTTGGGATACTTGACATTAGTGAGAAGATATTACGGGGTCAGACGATTAGATTGGTCCGGGTAGCTTGGAAACATCAATCTTCCGACGAATCTACTTGGGAACGAGAGGATATCATACGCCAGCGTTATCCTCACCTATTCGAAGATGTAGGTATGACCTAAGAACAACCTATAGGTTACCATGATTATTTTTTCCTTAGGAGTAAATTCTCAATTGCAATGACGCAATCCTTTTAAGGTGGGTAGATTGTAAACACCCAGATTTTTAAAATTATGAATTTTTGAGTTTATAGAGATTTTTCTGTAATTTTTAATTAATTATAATAAATGTTCTTCAGGGATTTATATTTTTTGTATTAAATTAATTATTAAAATTTTGCAAAAAATATATTTTTGAGTGTATAATAAATAATAGGATATTGTGTAATTTTCTGAAATTTATTGGGATCAAAAAACTATTTTTAAATTGCTATAATACATTATTTTTAAATAAACCAACTTAAACCAACCCGAACCAAACCAAACTGAACCAAACCAAACCGAACCGATCTAAACCAACTATTGGATCCAAACCTGACCCAAACCCGACCCGTACCCGACCTGCTAACCCAAAACCCTTAGCATTCTATAACAGAAGCCCCCTTCGATTCTCCTTCCCCAAAACCGACCGGCCGACCACCTTTTACCTCCTTGTAACAGCCCGCACCTCGACCCTATAAAGCCTCCAGTGAGCCGAACCCTACCACTATTACATCCTCTCTCATTTTTGATAAGCCACTGCCAACGACGAAGCCGGACCACATCACGCCACCGCCGCGAAGACGGGTCGTCCAACATCCCGAGCACAGCAACCGTCAGGTATGCTACTTCTCACCTTCGTATCTCTTTGCACAGTTATCCAAATATCGATATATCGAATCCTATACGAAGATCACATAACCCTCTCAAACCCTGTATAATTAGTTCGGGGTATCGTGTCCTGTGTCGATCGTAAATTGTGACGCAAAACATGGAAAAATAACCCAAATTGGAGTTCAGAAAACTGTCCCAAACCCCCATGTTCATGGCCGTTTTTCTTCCAGCCTAATTAATATTTTTAAATTTACTTAAACAATAAATTAGACAATATAACTAAGATTTAATCCCATTAATTAGTTTATTTTAATTTATTGTATGCTGAGTTTTATTCGCGGTTGAAGTTGACCAAAAACTTGATTTTCTAAAATCAAAATTTTTTGAAACGGGGTACGTTCCGCTAAACGAGGTGACTTCGTCATGTGCAAATTATATCGAAAGACGCGTAACGTCAACGCGGATGTATAGAATATTATAAAAGTTGATTTGGATGTACGTGCACACCGGAATCAACGCGTATCCGTAAAAAAAAACCCGTATCGGCCCGTTCTGATACTCGTCATAATTTCGTGTGTGCTTGTCGTTTCATAAAAAAACTTGCGCCATCGGATTCATAGTATTACGCTGGTCCTTTGAACCAAGTTTGGTTCGATTCTGAGAACGTTGACGTAATCCCGTTTCGTGGGCCCCACTGCTCCACTTGACAGGCGATTTTATGACCGGCTCATCGAAATCCAGATTTGGATGTTTCGTTGGGTTCGTATCATCGTTTTGGACTCGTAGACACTAAGTTTGACAAATTTGGAGAACTTTGTCTCTAGCACATTTTTCGGTGCGATGTGGGCCACATGTTGACCCTGCTTTGACCAGAAACTTTTAATTCTGCCTCTGTGTCCAAATTAGACTTATGGGTAGTCAATCCTAGCTATTTCATATATTCTGAGAGCGATGATAATGTTTGTTTCTGTCACGCCCCAGTCCCAAAATGTGAGGAACTAGGCCCCGTGGCGTTGGCCAGCTGACACGTCACTAAGGGTTTAATCCATGTTTATGGACCCACAGGAACGTGCTACGCTGTCCTAAAATTACTATAAGTCTAATACAGGCAAATCTATCTCATCCACAGAAAATGTCAGGAAATAGTGCAGAATATATATAATGCTGAGTCTGAAAATGTAATAATACACATCTTGTGGGAACAAACCCACTACAAAAATATAATAAAAGTGCAGTAAACCAGATAGACTAAGTATCGTCTATCTAGCAAAACATCTCCATCTCCAAGAGAGCAAGCTTCTAGAATCAGGTAGACTCTGATGGTGTCTCCTCTAGTTCTTCCTCAGTAGCACACCTGGTCTCCTGTCCGGGACCATACACCGTAGGATAAAAAGCCTCGTCTAAATCTGGAAGGGAACCAGGTCCTCAGTGGGACATAACAAGATACAGAAAACAGCATGCCATGTATGTAAATACTGAATAAATAAATAAATACAGGGTGCTAACCATCTAAGTGAATGCAAGTAAAGACCTTGTAGTACGCATGGGAAAGTGTAGGTTTGACATATGCTGACTTAATTCACCAATCGTGTTGACTGGCTATGACTGGCTAGTATATGTGTCATATGCCCCCGGACACACGGGTAGCTCTGTAATCGACCATCTC